>BQNB010052248.1:2864-40591 GCA_026074375.1 Tanacetum coccineum
GTGGGAAATTTGTGATGTAGATCGTTGCGGTAACATCTTGGAGGTTATTGAATTTTGAATTTTGGGGGTGGTTGCCGCCGCTCTGGAGGTTATTGAATTTTGAATTTTGGGGGTGGTTGCCGCCGCTCATTGGGAATTTTTTAGGGTTTTTTTCTCTTTATTTTAATTAATGTGAACCAAGTTATGTTTATGGTTACATTCTATTGTTACCTAGTTTTCTGACTTGACATTGTGAGCCAACTAATCCTAGCGAAACTACCCTTTTGGGTAGCCCGGAGTCGGCTTAAATGAACCTTCGATGTACTTCGGTTGTAGAACATGATTTCAGGCCGACAATGAAAAATCACCAAAAAGTCTTCGGGTAGATTTGGGATGTGATTAGATAATGTTAAATATTTTTTTAGAAGTAAGAAATTGTTTACATTTGTTGTATTTTAATATATTAAGTCTATAGGTATAATGTTTAATGGGTTATTTGTTTATTTTTTAAAGTTATAATAAAACTTGTAAATTTATAAATTTTACACTTTTAACTCCATATAATTTATATAAAATTAAACCACTAAAGTTTTATTAATTATCTCCTCTTTTTTCAAGTTTTTGTTTTCACAAATTTGACACATATTTTTGTGTTTTTTTTCTCCATCAGATTTCTCCACCAAATTTTTTTAATTTTGACCAAATTGATTCAATTTTGACTTTTTATTGACCAATCAGATCGTACGATTTTTCCTACGTGGCAAAATCAAGCATTCTGATTGGTCCAATTTATTTTCACATAAGATTTAATCTAATAGAAAACTCCGAAATAATGTAATTCTTTTTATTATATAAAAGATTACATTCATATTCCAACCTAAGTCATAGATATTGTATTAGTTTGGCTACAAATAACTAGCATTCTCTTCCGTTTATTTTAGTACATACATCAACAGGTATTCTTGTTGTAACAGTATCTTTTGTCAAATCATGCCGATCTTTTAATTGCAGGTAGGAGTGTCAATTTAGCCGACCCGAATAAGCATATTCGGGTCAGTTCATCAGGTCCAAAAACTTATTCGGGTCACTCGGGGTCGACCCGAGTGACCCGAATACTAACTAGGGTTTTGGGTTTAAAATATTTGCTCATTCGGGTTCGGGTCAACCCGAATGACCCGAGTTAGATTTTTTTTTTAATTTTGATATTCAATATTTTCATGTATCTGTATGAATGTATTATGCATTAGGCCACTAGTTATACATATAAACTCTTTTTAAAAGCCCATCTTTGGCTTATTAGCCCAATTTTCATTTGTCAATTACTTTTCGTGTCAGGCTACACAAAAACAACAATTTTGCTTCAAAAATATCATACCATGTTACTAAAATTCCTTTAAAACATTTCATCAAACACGTCGCCCTCTTTAAATGAATTACAAACCTTTGATCTTCTATCTTCATATTCTGGCACAAAACATGTATCACTAAAAATGACACCAATTTTTACATTTACTATATATAACCACCCTCATATTCACAATCGGAAAATTTAGAAGTAACAAATTAACACATGAAACTAAACAAAAGAAGATAAATTGATACTTACAAATATTCAAATGCGGTGATTTAATATTACATGCATAATCAAAAAAGAACATTATCATTATTTTATTGAAATTAATCAAAGCCAATATATTATAAATTGAATCGAAACCCTAAAGAAAAACGACACATCAAATAGTTTAACTATGGGATTTAAATCTAAACCCTAAAAAATCAACACACCAAAATGTTTTTTTGAATCGCTGACATTGAATCGTAGGAATTGAAACTGATATCAATTGGATGGTTTAATATTAATTGGTGATTTGAAACAACCTGTTCGATTATTGTAGAAGAAGCGTATAGAAGAAGAGTGATATATTTGACTTATTGGTTTGAGTTACTAATGTGCTAAAATAGTTTTCGGGATACATTAATGATTCCATTCAAAATGTTGTGCATTGGATTATTGTAAAAATGCTCCTAATTATGTTAATCCACGTCAGAAATTTTAATGCTGTAATTAATTGGTGAGCTTTAAGACTTGTAAAAAGGCTTATTTTATTACATAGTATAGATAGATATATATATATATATATAGATATATAGATATGTAGGGTAGCAGAAGAAACCGAAAAAACCGAAACCGAACCGATAACCAAAAAACCGACTGAAACTAGAAACCGATGGTTCGGTTTTTAATTTCTCAAAAACCGAAAAATTTTGGTTCGGTTTCGTTTTTTCTCTAAAAACCGAATTGAACCAAATCAGATCTATAATAATATATAATTAATAAAATATAAATAAATAAATAATAAATCAAAATTTTAAATTCATATTTACTTTGTGGATGAAATTATATTATATATATTATCTTAATGTTTATATATATGTGTTTGTCGTGTACGTGTGTTTACTTGAAAATATTTTGTTACATATATGACAATGATAATACTATGTGTATTTTCACATGAATGTGTGTGCCTCTCATTTATATGTGTAAAAATATAGAAATTTGTGTAAACATTATTAGGCTCATATTGACAAAAAAATATCCAATTTTCTATGTAAAACAAGTTTATTAATATAAATTAGCCACAACCAAATATAAACGGTTTGAAATCGAAAAAACCGAAAAACCAAACCGCAAAAACCGAGAAACCGAAAAAACCGAATCGCTAAGAACCGAGCGGTTTCGGTTTTTGGTTTTATAAAAACCGAATATTTTGGTTCGGTTTTGGTTTTAGCCAAAAACCGACCCAAACCGAACCGTGCACACCCCTAATAGATAGATAGATATAGATATAGAAGATATATATATATTCCTTATAAGTTGAATTATTTAATTTTTGAGATATTAAATATAAAAAAAAAATTATGTAGTATTTGATTGATCTATTTTCATTTATCGGTTACATGCCAAACCAAAGCTATATTAAAAATCCTTTTTGACCCTTTAAAAGTTTGACCTTATACCATAAATCAGTTTATTTAAAATGAGCAAGTGTTAGACTGAATGTAGTGGTGACCGCAGAGGACACCGCCACGTCAGCGCCAACTCAGCTTTCTCTCTCTAAGACCACACAGTGACCAAACACACATAGTGGTGATCGTAGAGGACACCGAACAGTTTTTTTTAAAACATTACATTCATAAATAATTAAAACATTACAAATACAAATACTGAAATTAAAATACGGAAATTAAAATACGGAAATTAAATTACGGAAATTAAAATACGAAATACAAATACTGAAATTAAAATACGGAAATTAAATTAGGGAAATTAAAATACGAAATACAAATACTAAAATTAAAATACGGAAACTAAAAACTAATAGTCTAAATTCCAACGCTCCTTGATTTTTTTCTTCAAAAACAACGCCGTAGATAAAGCTCTGCCAGTTAAATGATCATGATCTTCATTGTAATACTTGAGGTCCTCCTCGAATTTTTGTTGTTGCTGAAATTCGAACATTTTTTGTTGGAGGTCTAATTCTTTATCACGTTGTGCAATCCTCAGTCTCTCCAATTCTCCTTGCTCCTGGCGCTTCCGTTCTTCCAGTTCCAATTCACGCTCTTTAATTCGTAAATACTCAGAGGAGGACTCCTTCCTCTGCGTAAAAAACGGCGTTGCAGCCATTGTGAATTTACTAAGCAACGCGTCAACAAGACTAGGATCACCTGCAATTGAAGTTTCTGAACGAGCACCAGATGATGATCCTTTCTTCTTAGCCCAGTCTCGGCCAATTGGTGCACGAACCTCTTGAGCTTCTACATCATCTGAATACGGAATACGGATTTGGTGGGGAAAGGTATTGGATTCCGCCGTGAGTAAAATAAACCGGTGGGGATTGACCGTGTAACATAAAGTTAGGGTCGGTATTTGTTGGAACGGTTTGTTGACGTCGGGATTTGGGTGTTTTATTTTTGTTAGACATTGTTTGAGTTTTGTAGTATAAATTGTAAGAAATATTGTGTGAAAAATGAGTAGAAATAGGTTGAATTTATAGTGGAAAAAAGGGGGTAATTTTTTTTATAAAACTAAACGGCTAGAAATTTTGAAATGGAACCAAAACCATTTACTCGGTCTTGTGACCGACCCAATAAATGAAAAAGTCTAGGGGGGACGCGTCTGCCATTAGGTCAAGTAGTGGGAAGACCGACCGAATTGAATGGACACGTGGGACGACCGACCTTAGTCGACCTTTGCATTACGTTCAGCCTTACAATGGCAATTAGCGTCGAGTTTGGAATTTAAAACTTATCCATTTGAGACTTTTTAAAAAAAATTAAAATTTTTAAGACAAAAAATATTATTTTAAAGAAAAATTAAAAATATTTGTCAATATTGTAACACCTCTCCAACTTGTAACAACTAGTTTTAATAGAAAAGTAATGTAAAGTCTAGAAATTTAAGTCTCATTTTAAACATATGCAACGTACCATTTCAACCATAAAGTAACAGCTAACTATTTAATAGAATTATTTATAAGAAAAGCTCACTAACTTATAAAATCCGTTAGAATGTAAAAAAATGAATTTGATAAGCATTTACTATATTAATAACTTAAACGTTATTCTTTAAAAAAAACATGTGTATATATAAACTAACACAAGAGACATGTTCAGTTTCTTTTTTCCCTCCTCAATAACACACTTATACTCTATTTACAACTTTAAAAGGATAGAGGAACAACAACAAAACAACAAACCAATGCACTCAAAAACCCCTTCGCCGTCAACAACAACCATCAATATGTCCCAAATCATCTACTCAACAACTATAACAAAGTCCCAACTCTCAATAACAGAAGTCGGCAACGAGAAAAATGATATGAAAAAAATCCTCAAACTTAAAATTAGGCAAATACCTATGAAAAAAACCTAGCAAACAAAATAATACAAATACTAAAGCTGAAGGTACAACGCGATTTTTTGATTTTTTGGCACCACATTTGTTTCTCCAAGTATATGTCATCTTTGTCCAATGGTGGTTGAACACACGTTAGATAGATATTGAACATATTAAGAGTCAACAATCACACGAAGATGTTCAAATTTACAAAAGATGGTAACAAATCACAACATAATTTCTCTCTCAAGCTTAACATCATTACCAAAGTCTAACAAAAAACAAAACCTTTGTTTGTGTTAATATAATGCATTTGACAAACTGGAAATTAGTTTCATGAAATTTAACATTAGACATTGAGTATCACATAAATTTTAAGATGTTCTAAGAAAAAGAGTATCACAAATAATAAATCGATAGCGATTCCAAATACACAAGAAACATTAGAACGTCACTTGAAAATGACAGTGAATGAGGAAGGGTATGAAGATAATTATGGTGACAGTGAGTGGGTCGTGATGGTCGAAACATGCTTTTTTTACGTTACGTGTCATCTCGTAAATGTGAATCTGATTGTAACATATACTACCAGGATGACTACCTATTCTCTAATTAACGGGTTCAACTAGACGAGCAGGGTTGAGTTGAATCATCCTGAATGCAGACAATGGTGAAAAGTTAGGGTGTGCACGGTTCGGTTTGGGTCGGTTTTTGGCTAAAATCAAAACCGAACTGAAATATTCAGTTTTTAAAAAACCAAAAACCAAAACCGATCGGTTTTTGACGGTTCGGTTTTTTTTGTTTATGATCGGTTTTGTTTAGGGTTTTTTGGTTTTTTCGGTTTCTAACCGTTCATGTTTGAGTGTGTCTAATTTATACTAAGAACTTGAGCTGAATAATATTTATGCCAAAGTTTTACAATTACACACATATAAATAAGTGAACATAAAAATAGTATGATCATTGTCACATATATAATGATATATTGTCAAGTAACCACACGTACACGACAAACACACATATAATTCCATCATGAATATAAATTTATAAATTTGATTTACTTAGTTATTTGTTTATATTATATTACGTATATATTTTTATATAATAAAACTGGTTCGGTTTTGTTCTGTATTTAAGGTTCGGTTTTTTGACGAAAACCAAAACCGAACCGAATTTTTTGGCTTTTAAAACAATAAAAATCAAACTATCGGTTTCTAGTTTCGGTCGGTTACTTCGGTTCGGTTTTTTTCCGGTTTTTGGTTTTTTCGATTTTTCTAGCTCGCCCTAGTGAAAAGTTTATGATGAATGGCGTGAATAAGAATAAGCCACCGTATATATTCTCTTCTTACAATATTTTATTTTAGGAAAATATTTTACTTTAATTTATTCAACTTCCAAAATTATGTATGAATCAACTCCGTAATTATATCACCCAATAAAGGCATCTATATAATTTATGATCTCAATATAAAGCATTCATCCATCAACTATTTAGGTAATTTTATTTTCAAAAAAAGTCAAAGTACGCCTTAGAGTTTAAACAATAAATTAAAGTTGCTAAAAATGAAAATAAAAATAATAACAAATACAAATCAGGAAAATTCTAGCGGGTGCTTGCGCGTTACAACGACGGATACATGTGTAACTAAATTTTTTAAGCAATTAAATGTCTTTCAGTTATAAGTTTTATGTAACAATAACTTTACCGATGATCTTATTAAAAAATTAACCAATTGTGTATCTATACTAAACCACATATAATGCATTTAGGCACTCGCTCATTTTTAAAAGATTTCTAAAAAAATTCAATGCATTACAAAATTTGTATGTTTACAATTTATTTAATGTGGCATATTTACATTTATAAAAAGCATATAATCTTAACCGTTATACTTAAATTACCAGAATTATTGCTCCACTCTATGATCTTCTACGCTGCACACTCTCTCGCCTGCTAATTTGGACAATATTCAGCACATCTTCCTAATACTACCCCGGCTTTCATTTAGTCTATTGCCGATTGCATCTTAATGCGAACTCTTACCAATCTTTAAATGAGATTTGTGTGTGATAAATCTCTTTCTATATATATATCTCCTCATTCTCAGAATTTCACCTCTCCATTATTACTTGCTCTCCAACTGAAACTTTATCTATCTATTTATGGAATGGTTGAATGTCGACATATAATTGAAACATGAAGAGTTAACATACATGGCTAGTTTAGTTATGAAGAGTTGACATATTTTCCAGGGAATGTGACATATTTATGGAATCTACCATATATGTTTGGTAATTTAAGAACGGCGTTGATAAATCAAGTAAACCATAAATGATGACCTTTGGAAATCTAATTCTCAGCAAGTCTTCATTATTTTACCTGGATATTATGGGAATACTATAATCAATATTTTGTGAAAGGACATCCATGATAGGAGGTGTCATTCTCCAAGAAGATTTGGGTGATTGGAGCTCCACCCTCTTAATGCATGATATGTAATTGTGCTGTGGTTTGTATGGGAAAGTATCAATCATATATTGTGAATGGAGAAGATTTGGGTGATTAGAGCTCTGTCTATACTATCTATAAAGCATTTCACTACAAATCTTGAAAACTGAAAACTTATAATCTATTTATGGAATGGTTGAATGTCAACATATAATTGAAACGTGAAGAGTTAACATACATGGCTGGTTTAGTTATGAAGAGTTGCATATTTTCCAGGGAATGTGACATATTTATGGAATCTACCATATATGTTTGGTAATTTAAGAAGTGTTGAAAAATCAGTAAACCATACATGCTGACTTTGAAATCTAATTCTGGCAAGTCTTCAATATTTTACTGGATAATATGGGAAACTATCAATCATATAATGTGAATGGAGAAGATTTGGGTGATTGGAGCTCTAATTCATGAAAGGTCATTCTGTAATAATTCTGTCACACCCAAATCACGCATAATATCATTAATCATCATATTTCTTCACGTATAAAATGAGATCTCTTATTCACAAATCACCACGCCACCACCACGTATAGCCTTTCAATTACAAATTGGTTCTGGGTTCTCCTGCTATTGATTTGATCCCGGGAGTTGTTGTTTTGATCTCAAGAGTTCACTATCGTTATGATATGTGTTTTATAAGGCTTAATCACCTTTGCTAGACTCGGTATGTTCTTCCCCTTGTTGTCGATACATGCAGGTCAAGTGACGGGTTGAAACGGTTAATTTTGCGCAGGTCGGGTTGGGTTGACTTGAGACATTTTCATCCAAGACATTTGCACTTTTTGTTTTTACGTAGAGTTAGTATGTCAAATATGATCATAAAAATTGCGTTCTGTTAATAATAAATTGGTTTTTAAAGTAATTTTTAGGAGCTTGTATTCTTTTTTTTTTGCATTTGATATGTAGAGATAAAATTTGACATGAATGGATATAAATGGGAAGTAATTTGGTTTGTTGTGCAGGTAAAAAAGCTCCATTAAGAAGGCAAACTAAACTTAATGGTGGATAAAGCCCTACAAAGCGATTATGATCGGGTTGAGTTACAAGAAATGGTTATGGGTTATACGGCGGCATTCGC
This sequence comes from Tanacetum coccineum, assembly GCA_026074375.1. Lineage (NCBI taxonomy): Eukaryota > Viridiplantae > Streptophyta > Magnoliopsida > Asterales > Asteraceae > Tanacetum > Tanacetum coccineum. The sequence goes on from BQNB010052248.1 coordinate 11,328, forward strand.
GGTAACGGTCTTGGCCTCTCAACATGTTCCAAAAATTATGAGGTAGGCTTTATGGTTGCTTATTGAAAATGATATAAGTCAAAAAAAACATGTTTTTTGGTTGATTTTAGTTGCGTGTTATAATAAGCACTTTGAAATAAGTTTTTTTAAGATTTTTATTAGCAATTTAAGTTATTTGGGTGAATGTTTGGTTAGGCGTTGCATCTTTTGACCTGAGCTATCTTTGCACGAGCATGATGTTAAAGCAGCCAACATTCTGTTAGATGAAGATTTTGAGGCTGTTGTTGGTGATTTCGGGCTAGCAAAACCATTAGACCATCGTGATTCTCATATTACTACAGCCGTACGTGGCATCGTGGGCCATATTGCACTGGAATATCTGTCTACTGGTCAATCATTTGAAAAAACCAATGTTTTTGGTTTTGGGATTTTGCTTCTGGAATTAATTACTCGTCAGAAAGCATTGGACTTTGGAAGGGCCACTAACCAAATGAAAGTAGGTGTCGATGTTAGGAGGGTGCATCTGATCTTGGTTAGCTAATGAGTTTCGCCACAAAGTGCAACAATATGCTCCAAAAAATTGTTATCAGTCATTTCATTTTAATGCGAAACACCCGTTGTAGCAAACTCATAAGACATAACCTGCATTTTATATATTATGAGGTAACATCAAATGATAAAAAGGTCTTGGTAGCTTCCAATTGTAAGTAGGCCTTGATATGAAAAGGGTGTGTGAGCATGCAAGAAAGCTGTTATGTTTCATTGCTTGCCTAACTTGGGCAACACCCTTAGTCTTTAATACTCTTTTCTAAGTGAATGCCAAACACCCCCTGCAAATACTTTAAGTTGTATATTTGTATGCTAAAAGCTAGCATTGGACCATAAAGCGGGGCTTGGTACAATGGAAATGGTGTTTCAACTTCAAAGAAAGGTGCTCGATTACTTACATGCTCATTTATGTAAGTGCTAATATTAATAGAAAATCCAATTCTGCAAGTACTAATATTTCACAAACACTGTCATGATGCTTTGACATTTGTTGTTTAATATTGTTTTTTATATGCTCATATGTGTTGTGGTATATCAAAGATTCTAAATTAGATTATGCATTATTTGTTACAAAATGTTTTTACAGCATGGGTTAAAACAACATAAGAAAGCATTTTTTTTGCTAACGCTATGTTCATAAGGTATGTTTAGATTTTGTTGTTCAAAAACACTTATACAGAATGTCTCGCGGCTAAGCAAGGGCATCAAAACCTTATTTTTATATTTATGTACTTTTGTCATGTGTTTTTTTATTACCTTTTAGCCCTTGATGCTTCAACCCAGAATATCAACTTGGCTTGACAAATGTCATGTTTTGAAAAATTTTACGTGCATTGTTAGTTATTATTTCATAATTGATGTAATGTTTTATTTTTAGTTTCACTGAATGTTTTTATATGTTCTTTGATACATGTTAAGAATTTTTTCTTCCGTTCAATTATCGCATGTTACAACCGTTTGCAATTAGATTTTGATATTTTCACGTTCTATTTTGAACATTACACGAAAAACTTACTACAATATCTCATATCGTTAATTATCGGTCGCTAGGAATTTCCGCCGCTATGTGCGGGTACTCGCCTAGTTATATCTAAAGATTTAGTACTTAAATTTAATGTGTAAGTCTTTATAATTAATATAAATGTGCTCATATTTAGTGTCCTCTAGATATTCTACTACAGGGATTCCAACCACCATGGGTTACACAACCCCTCATCTCCAAAAAATGTGAATCATCTTAGGGTTATAGAACTTGAAACATCTCCAAAGAATATAATTTTCCCCACCATTCTAGACACTTCTTATCCACGCATTTCACCCTCACAAACATACACATCGATACGAAACAAAAACATCCCACCACCATCACTGGTGGTTTTTGAGTTTGTTTCTTATATCTTTTTTCCCATGTTTTGAAGATTCTCATGGGTAAAAAAAATTAACGCGTTTTCCTTTTACAAACATCCCAAAATTATCCCCATGTTTTTTATAAATATCATTATAAATTATTCGATGAAATCACAACAACAACAAAAACATCCCTAACAAAAAAAAGATATTCGACTTAGAGAAAATTTGTCAAGAAGGAGGCACATGTTGGAGATTCCAAACAATGCAAGAAACGGTCGCGCGTTGCTGTAAAGTCTGTTAAGAAAATAGTTATCGAACACGATGATGATGATGAAAAGAGTCAATGCAGTTCCGTTAGATCCAATGATCCCCTTTTTGATGTTATATATTTTGCTGTTGATCTTGACGAGGACGAGGTTCAATCTATTTTTAACGGGTATAATGATGTTACATGTAACGACTTATCCAAAGCCATAATCCCACAGTTGCCTAAGCTTGTCGAGAGAAAGAGATTCGATCAAGAAACTGAGAAACAAAGACGACGAAGAGAATAGTTTCGGCTAAGATTCTTGTGTGGAACCCATATTTAATCTCATCGTCACCAACAGTAGATTCTAGGGTTTATGTGAACCAAGTTATGTTTATGGTTACATTCTATTGTAATTAGTTATTGAATGTTTTTTATATTATCAAGTGAATATAACAACAAGATCATTTATGTCTCTGATTAATCTTCTTATTTTGATATGTGTTTGTTTCACATCGTATACAAGGTTGATCTTGAATCTATGAATGCACGCACATATAAATCCAAGATAATTGTGCACGCTATACAAGATTGATCTTGAATCTATGAATGCACGCACAAATAAATCCAAGATAATTGTGCACGCACGGAGCTTAAACATTATGTTTTTTTAAACTACATTATATTTTTATTTTTTTCTGTTTTATAAGTTGTATTATAGAGTATTATCGAAATATATGAAGATAATATATTCATTAAATCTTTTATATATTACGTAGTATATGAACTTGAGGATGATTACTAATTTTTTTTCTTTTGATTTACCTAGTTTTCTGACTCGACATTGTGAGCCAACTAATCCTAGCGAAACTACCCTTTTGGGTAGCCCGGAGTTGGCTTAAATGAACATTCGATGTACTTCGGTTGTAGAACATGATTTCAGGCCGACAATGAAAAATCACCAAAAAGTCTTCGGGTAGATTTGAGATGTGATTAGATAATGTTAAATATTTTTTTAGAAGTAAGAAATTGTTTACATTTGTTGTATTTTAATATATTAAGTCTATAGGTATAATGTTTAATGGGTTATTTGTTTATTTTTTAAAGTTATAATAAAACTTGTAAATTTATAAATTTTACACTTTTAACTCCATATAATTTATATAAAATTAAACCACTAAAGTTTTATTAATTATCTCCTCTTTTTTCAGGTTTGTTTCACATATTTTGACACATATTTTGTGTTTTTTTTTCTCCATCCAGGATTTCTCCACACCAAATTTTTATTATTTCGACAATATGATTCAATTTTGACTTTTTATTGACCAATCAGATCGTACGATTTTTCCTACGTGGCAAAATCAAGCATTCTGATTGGTCCAATTTATTTTCACATAAGATTTAATCTAATAGAAAACTCCGAAATAATGTAATTCTTTTTATTATATAAAAGATTACATTCATATTCCAACCTAAGTCATAGATATTGTATTAGTTTGGCTACAAATAACTAGCATTCTCTTCCGTTTATTTTAGTACATACATCAACAGGTATTCTTGTTGTAGCCAAAAGTTCAATATAGACCCAACATTTGTCATAGACCCAATGAACCAATCATAGCCATTCATTTTTTTCATCAAAAATAAAAAAACCCACTTTCCACCTTTTTTAAAAAATTAAATATCTCACACACCGTTAAATCTGTTACGCAAAACAAAAATACTCCATGCGACAGAGAATTAAATTATCTTTATATTAGAGGGGCGGGACACTTTTATACTTTCGACGAACTGTTTTTTATGATTTTATTGAAGTCATATAGTTTTTATGAAATGCATATATGATGTATGAAATATAATGATTTTGAAATCATATATGATTTCGTTGTACGAATATATATGATTCGTCATACGAATATATATTTGATTTTCGTAATTCGTGACTGACAAAATTGAAAAAAGTTTGCGGATCACAATCATAATTTTATGAAATCATGTAGGATTTTATTGAATTTCATATAGGATCCGTTATACGAAATCTATTGATTCGTTTACGAAATATATATGATTTTCGCAATTCGTGATGAAAAAAAAAATCAAAAAAAAAATTCCTCGAAAGTTATCGTGTCCACCCGTCTACTGAAAGATAAAAAAATACTCGTCGCGATGGTGTATTTTTTGTCGTGTGACGATTTACCGTTTGTAAGATATTTTATTTTTAAAAAAGAGGTGGAAAATGAGTTTTTTTATTTTTGATGAAAAAATGAGTGGTCAGGATTGGTTCATTGGGTCTATGACAAATGTTGGGTCTACATTGATCTTAACTCTCTTGTTGTAACAGTATCTTTTGTCAAATCACTTCCGTTTATTTTAGTACATACATCTTTTGTCAAATCACTTCCGTTTATTTTAGTACGCTTTCATCTGTTTTTGTTTTCAGACATGAGCTCCTCTGCTCTCTTCCCTAGCTTCTGCTGAATGCGTCGTTATACATGCGCTTGCTTCTTTATCGAATGTGGGTGCAGCGAAATAATTGGCCTGATTTGCTGGCTCTGTATAAGTTGTCGGTTCAGTTCTTAATGGTGAGCAATTTACCTGTAAGTTCAATCTTTTATTAATCTCGAACCATCATCTATTTTTATGGAAAATCAATAACATTTTTTGCAATGTTTCTGTTTGTACCTTCATTTTCATGTTTATTAACCCCCACTTTGTGCATATGTGATACTACTAAAATATTTGAATAATTTAATATTTTGTATCAGTAAACTTTCTATGTTACAAACTTTCTTATTAGTTGTCATACTAATATTGGCTTCTTTTAATGTAGAAAAGCAGCGAAAGTTTATTGACATGGCGCATGTGAGGTGGGAAGAAGTGTACATGTATCGCTTAGAGAAATGGTGGGGTGAGGCGAGGCATGTCAGGTAACGGGCCAAAAGGGTCATATCATGCCCAACTTAAGTCATCTAACTGAGGTATATCAGTAAGTTGTTAATTTAGTATTAAAGGATGTACCGTTTTCAGTTCCTGCGGAAAACACACTCTAAATTTCACGTATCAACTGGAGAGCCTTTTGGTTGTTTTTCACTTAGTTTGTAGCATTGGAAGTTTAGGCTCTAACAAGAAGTGTCTGAGTTTAGCTGAATGGTTCTTTGAGCTTCAGGTTTCTTTATCATACTTACCCTCTTATATGTGTTACTCTTGCAGTTGTCATTGAAAGCTTTCTTGATTTCCTTTATGACCGCTATAGGAGTGAACAATATTTTCTCTACAAGGCAGGCATAGGTTCTGTAGATTGCTAAATTCAAGAGACCATCGTTTATTGGCCTTAATCTGTGCGTTTCTCACTCTAGGACATTCTCCGTCGTAAATGGATATGGTGCCCCTTTAGAGATTTACAAGCACTTTGGACATCATTACGATGATAGGACTGGTAAGAACAGCATTTCTTTCATTTCAATAGATAAATTCATGATACACATACCATCAATATATAGTATAGCTTTGTATACATGATTGACTATTTATAGAATGCGTTGAATGTCCTCTTAAGAAGCAATTCCCACTCATGAATGAGTTGATCCAGGCTCTGTTTTAACTCAAATGGGTAACATAATAATATAGTGCCTACAACCTTCTAAATTGTTTTTAATCATGAATTTTAGGACGTATCTACGTTAGAAGTGTTAAACATATATTGTTGTATATGCTTGGTGAGTGCTAAGTATTGCTTTTAAGCTTGATCTTGGTTGGCAGTGGAACAAATCCGTTTTTTCTTTGTAATGTCACTTCATATATCCAAGAAAAACGCAACATGTTTATTTTTGGAACTAAATCATGTGCGTAATTTGATTAGTTAACTTGATTTTTATTACTTTTGGCCGTTTTATATAAAAATATATGAATGTTTTTTTTCTTTTTTTTTCTATACGACGTATAACGATGCTACATGATGGTTCATTTACTCTGCGTTGTTTGGATTTTATAGGTTGGATTTCAAGCACCTACAAGGGTGTTGATAGGGTCACATGTTGGAGATGAAGTGTAGAAGTCTAATGGAGTAGAAAAATTATCCAGGAACATCTGAATGACACGTACATCAACGTTCATCGTAAATGATGTGAATAGTTTCCGTTCACTTATGTAACATTGACAAACAGCGAATTGATAATGAAATTTGTTGAAAGATATAATTTACCCGAAAATTAAGCTTTGACTGTTGCATGCGTAGGCATATAAACGCCGAATTCAATTAAGAGAAAAATGTCACGCCGTAACGCGCGAATAATACCAACTCCTTTTCTACAAATACCTTGTGCTAACTTATACCACATGTCCTTATAAATGAGTTTTATTTTAGTTTGTTTTACTTGAAAAAGATTTGACCAACGCGTGTGCTAATTATAGTATTGACTATAGATATACCACTAATTGTAGTAGTATTCCAGATGATTCCCATAATTAAGTATCACATTAAATAACTTTGCATTAACTTGCGTCTATTTACTTTTGAGAATGTTTTAATGAGTTGCACAATTTTTTATGAAATTTGTTATCCGAAGCGCAATATTATATTCTCTAGGGTCTATATTAAATATCAAGACATGCAATAATCTTTTTGTAACTTCAAAAAAAACCACTCAACCATTTGCATTTAATTCTTCTTCGAACCAACCATAATGTACACCCTAAATGCACGTTTAAAAATATTAAATATAGCCCTTAGAGCTAAAAATCCACATTAAACCCATTTTGATCAATTACGGAGATATCGTTATACACTTAAATTGATTTATTATAACCCTTATACGCAGCATGTTTTTTTTTTTAAATGCACATTTTTATGTTTAAAAGCGATTTATTTAATTCTGTATAACTTTATTAATATCCATGTATGAAACATCACATTGCACCATTGTATAAAGTATTTGATAGTCATGTTCAATACAACAGTGCATGATGTGATGTTGTTATTATGCATAACTATACATTAACTAGGACACATCAGAAACGACTACCAAAATCGTATTGTATAGTTACCGAACTAGATCATCACAAAACACAATTCGTTGAAAATTGTGAAGACTTTAGTACTCCTTGCATGCCTTCAATTCAAAATGTTCAAAGAAATAAAATCAGCGCAAGCCGACGCAATATAAATATAATTTGGAATAATTAATGCAACCAGTTTAAGGCTAGATTAGGCTTAAATCTATTAACATACTTTTCCTTGTAACACACCACATATTTTTGTAGGTAATAAAATTGAACTACGAATTATAAATGGATTTTTGGTTATTAACAGTCTCATGATCCACATGCAATATATGTTTGCTACATAACACAGGGTTAAATGTATTTGCTTAAAAAGACTCTAAATAAGAGGTAAGACCAGGAATTAAAATACAAAAATGCTTAAAATGTTGACTTTTACTATCAATTATTTTTAATAACCATCAAATTTTTTTTCAAAGTATTTATTTTGAATTTTCATTCTTAATTATACTTTATATTATAAGTTTTTTCTTTCGTGATAGGGTGGATATGAAATATAATAACTTATATTATGCGACACAACCTTTATTGGTTCAAGTTATATTTATCGGATTTGTTTCCGTCACACTATACTTTTTTATACATTAAGATTTCTTCAATTGTAAAAATTTATACACTCAAGAAACAATTATTATGGATCTAAAAAGTTTTTAAAGCTAAAGATCAACAAATAACCAACACCCCAATCAATTAATTTGATTGATGGAAGGTTTGTTCAAACAAAGACTTTGTTCTCCGAGATTGATAATTTAACTATTTTATAAAAAAATAAAGAAATCTTTGTGGATAAAGGAGTAATACAAGTTTTAAAATAAAGATATCAGTAATATTATTAAAGTGCAGCCCCCCTTCTCATGACACTACCAATCATAACCTACATTAACTTGTATTCTTTATTTTTGGCATGAACTATTAGGCTTTGAAGGAAGAAACATTTGGATATTACTTTAATATATCTCATTATACTCATCAAGACCATCAAGTATGAAGACGACAATGATGACACTTCTTATATAAAATTTTGGTCATAAACTCAATTGTTGTCGAATGCATGACTATACTTAATCGTCCTTTTAAATAAAAATGAAACTTTCACGTCTTTGTGGATTTTTTCGTTATACACTCACACGATATTCTTTAAAAAAATAACTCTAATAAAATAATCCTGGGGTTACACGGGTCTTAAAAGCTAGATTGACACCATAATATTTTTACGTGTGTTTTTTTTTCTCCATTAGGTGCAGATTTCTCAACCTATGTTTTTTAATTTTGGAACTAAAGTTTACCAAATTGATTACACTATTATTAGTGTGTACTGTTATGTCTATTGTGAGGCGCAATCAAATCGAAACGATTTTTCCTACGTGGCAAAATCAAGCATTCTGATTGGTCCAATTTATTTTCACATAAGATTTAATCTAATAGAAAACTCTCAAATGATGTAATTTTTTTTATTATATAAAAGATTACATTCATATTCCAACCTAAGTCATAGATATTGTATTAGTTTGGCTACAAATAACTAGCATTCTCTTCCGTTTATTTTAGTACATACATCAACATGTATTCTAGTTGTAACAGTATCTTTTGTCAAATCATGCCGATCTTTATTGCAAGTATGGGTGGCATTTTAGCCGACACCGAACTCAAACCCGAATAAGCATATTCTGGTCAGTTCATCAGTCCAAATACTTAATTCGGCCACTCGGTTAGACCCCGGATGACCCGAAGATGGATTTTTGGACCTGATGAACTGACCCGAATATGCTTATTCGGGTTTGAGTTCGGGTCGGCTAAATTGACACCCCTACTTGCAATTAAAAGATCGGCATGATTTGACAAAAGATACTGTTACAACTAGAATACATGTTGATGTATGTACTAAAATAAACGGAAGAGAATGCTAGTTATTTGTAGCCAAACTAATACAATATCTATACTTAGTTTTGGAATATGAAGAAATCTTTTATATAATAAAAAAATTACATCATTTCAAAGTTTTCTATGGAATTAAATCTTATGTGAAAATAAATTGGACCAATCAGAATGCTTGATTTTGCCACGTAGGAAAAATCGTACGATTTGATTGGTCAATAAAAAGTCAAAATTAAATCAATTTGGTCAAAATTAAAAAACATTGGTGGAGAAAAAAAACACATAAAAATATATGTGTCAAACTAGCTTAAAGACCCGTGTAACCCCAGGTTTATTTTATAGAGTTATTTTTTAAAGAATATCGTGTGTGAATAACGAAAAAACACAAAGAACGTGAAATGTTTCATTAATATTTAAAAGGACGAATAAGTAATAAGTCAAGCATTCGACAACAATTGAGTTTTGCAACAATTTATATAAGAAGTGTCCATGCATTGTCGTCTTCATACTTGATGGTCTTGATGAGTATAATGAGATATATTAAAGTAATATCCAAATGTTTCTTCCTTCAAAGCCTAATAGTTCATGCCAAAAATAAAGAATACAAGTTAATGTAGGTTATGATTGGTAGTGTCATGAGAAGGGGGGTTGCACTTTAATAATATTACTGATATCTTTATTTTAAAACTTGTATTACTCCTTTATCCACAAAGATTTCTTTATTTTTTTATAAAATAGTTAAATTATCAATCTCGGAGAACAAAGTCTTTGTTTGAACAAACCTTCCATCAATCAAATTAATTGATTGGGGTGTTGGTTATTTGTTGATCTTTAGCTTTAAAAACTTTTTAGATCCATAATAATTGTTTCTTGAGTGTATAAATTTCTACAATTGAAGAAATCTTAATGTATAAAAAAGTATTAGTGTGACGAAACAAAATCGATAAATATAGCTTGAAACCAATAAAGGTTGTGTCGCATAAATAAAAGTTATTAAATTTCATATTAACCGAAAGAAAAAACTTATAAAATAAAGTATAATTAAGAATGAAAATTCAAACTTTGAAAAAAAAATTGATGGTTATTAAAAATAATGATAGTAAAAGTCAAAATTTTAAGCATAATAAGTATATTAATCTGGTCTTACCTCTTATTTCGAGTCTTTTAAGCAAATACATTTAACCCTTGTATGTAGCAAACATATATTGCATGAGATCATGAGACTGTTAAAAACCAAAAATCCATTTATAATTCGTAGTTCAAATTTAATTACCTACAAAAATATGTGAGTGTTCCAAAGGAAAAGTATGTTAAATAGATTTAAGCCAAATTAGCCTTAAACTGAGTTGATTAATTATACCAAATTATCAATTATATTGCTTCGGCCTTGCTCTTATATATTTCTTTGAAACATTTGAATGCAAAGCCATGCAAGGAGCTACTAAAGTCTTCACAAATTTCAACGACAATTTTATTTTGAGATGCATCTAGTTCGGTCACAATACAATCCGATATTGTAGTCTGATTCTGATGTGTCCAAGTTCATGTATAGTTATGCATAATAACAACATCACCATCATGCAATCGATGTTTGAACATGACTATCAAATACTTTTTACAATTGGTTGCAATGTGTTCGTTTATAACATGATATTAATAAAGTTATACATGAATTAAAATAAATCGCTTAAAACATAAATGTGCGTTTAAAAAAAATATGCGTATAAGGGTTATAATAAATCAATTTATGTGTATAACGATCATCTCCGTATTGATCACAATGGGGTTTCTTGTGGATTTATAGCTCTAAGGGCTATATTTAATAATTATAAACGTGCATTTAGGGTGGTACATATGGTTGGTTCGAAGAATTAAATGCAAATGGTGGGTGGTTTATTTTGAAGATACAAACGATTATTGCATGTCTTGATATTTAACTATGACCCTAAGGGCTTCGGATAACAAATTTCATAAAAAATTGTGCAACTCATTAAAACATTCTCAAAAGTAAATAGACGCAAGTTAATGCAAAGTTATTTAATGTGATACTTAATTATGGGAATCATCTGGAATACTACTACAATTAGTGGTATATCTATAGTCAATACTATAATTAGCACACGCGTTGGTCAAATCTTTTTCAAGTAAAACAAACTAAAATAAAACTCATTTATTAGGACATGTGGTATAAGTTAGCACAAGGTATTTGTAGAAAAGGAGTTGGTATTATCCGCGCGTTACGGCGTGGCATTTTTCTCTTAATTGAATTTGGCGTTTATATGCCTAAGCATGCAACAGTCAAAGCTTAATGTTCGGGTAAATTATATCTTTCAACAAATTTCATTATCAATTCACTGTTTGTCAATGTTACATAAGTGAACGGAAACTATTCACATCATTTACGATGAACGTTGATGTACGTGTCATTCGGATGTTCCTGGATAATTTTTCTACTCCACTGGACTTCTACACTTCAACTCCAACATGTGACCCTATCAACACCCTTGTAGGTGCTTGAAATCCAACCTATAAAATCCAAACAACGCAGAGTAAATGAACCATCATGTAGCATCGTTATACGTCGTATAGAAAAAAAAAGAAAAAAAACATTCATATATTTTTATATAAAACGGCCAAAAGTAATAAAAATCAAGTTAACTAATCAAATTACGCACATGATTTAGTTCCAAAAATAAACATGTTGCGTTTTTCTTGGATATATGAAGTGACATTACAAAGAAAAAACGGATTTGTTCCACTGCCAACCAAGAACCAATTTGAGAGCAATACTTAGCACTCACCAAACATATGCAACAATGTTTAACACTTCTAACGTAGATAGGTCCTAAAATCCATGATTAAAGACAATTTAGGAGGTTGTAGGCACTATATTATTATGTTACCCATTTGAGTTAAAACAAAGCCTGGATCAACTCGTTCATGAGTGGGATTTACCTCTTTAGAGGACATTCAACGCATTCTATAAATAGTCAATCATATATACAAAGCTATACTATAATTGATGGTATGTATATCATGAATTTATCTATTGAGATGAAAGAAATAATGTTCTTACCAGTTCCATCATCGTAATGATGTTCAAATTGCATGTAAATCTCTAAAGGGACACCATAACCATTTACGACGGAGAATGTCCTAGAGTGAGAAACGCACAGAATAAGGCCACTAAACAATGGTCTCTTTAACTTAGCAATCTACAGAACCTATGCCTGCCTTGTAGAGAAAATATTGTTCACTCCTATAGCGGTCATAAAGGAAATCAAGAAAGCTTTCAATGACAACTGCAAGAGTAACACATATAAGAGGGTAAGTATGATAAAGAAACCTGAAGCTCAAAGAACCATTCAGCTAAACTCAGACACTTCTTGTTAGAGCCTAAACTTCCAATGCTACAAACTAAGTGAAAAACAACCAAAAGGCTCTCCAGTTGATACGTGAAATTTAGAGTGTGTTTTCCACAGGAACGGAAAACGGTACATCCTTTAATACTAAATTAACAACTTACTGATATACCTCAGTTAGATGACTTAAGTTGGGCATGATATGACCCTTTTGGCCCGTTACCTGACATGCCTCGCCTCACCCCACCATTTCTCTAAGCGATACATGTACACTTCTTCTTCCCACCTCACATGCGCCATGTCAATAAACTTTCGCTGCTTTTCTATATTAAAAGAAGCCAATATTAGTATGACAACTAATAAGAAAGTTTGTAACATAGAAAGTTTACTGATACAAAATATTAAATTATTCAAATATTTTAGTAGTATCACATATGCACAAAGTGGGGGTTAATAAACATGAAAATGAAGGTACAAACAGAAACATTGCAAAAAATGTTATTGATTTTCCATATAAATAGATGATGGTTCGAGATTAATAAAAGATTGAACTTACAGGTAAATTGCTCACCATTAAGAACTGAACCGACAGCTTATACAGAGCCAGCAAATCAGGCCAATTATTTCGCTGCACCCACATTCGATAAAGAAGCAAGCGCATGTATAACGACGCATTCAGCAGAAGCTAGGGAAGAGAGCAGAGGAGCTCATGTCTGAAAACAAAAACAGATGAAAGCGAATCGCGTACTTCACTAATTTGAATCATAAACCGTTATCTAGAAACAGCAAATGCACAAAGAATCTTAGAATTTGGTGGCTCAGATGTGCAAATATGGAACAGAATAAAAGGGGATCTATACCCGCCATAGTTGCAAACACTATTGTGGCTGGATTGCCCCGCCAAGGTACGGTTCGAATACACCCATCATGATCCGCTAACCTAAGTTGTAGAAATTTTAAATGAACAAAAAATAATATCACACAAATTAAATATTGTTTTACTGCCATACAACAATAAATCCATATAACACCAAACCACATAAAGAAACATATATAAACACAATACTTGATTACCTGTCATCATGTCAAACTAATCAGCATACACGAAAGATGAACAACTTATTTTAAATGTTCCATTTGAAATCCTTTAATAGCAAACGTTATTCACAAATTAATGTAAGAATGCAACTCGATCCCGAATGCTTATACATAAACCGGCTATACGAAGCGCAAAATCCACTCGCACATATTTTACCTATAGACTTTATATTTTAAAATACAACAAATGTAAACAATTTCTTACTTCCAAAAAAATATTTAACATTATCTAATCACATCCCAAATCTACCCGAAGATTTTTTGGTGATTTTTCATTGTCGGCCTGAAATCATGTTCTACAACCGAAGTACATCGAAGGTTCATTTGAGCCGACTCCGGGCTACCCAAAAGGGTAATTTCGCTAGCATTAGTTGGCTCACAATGTCGAGTCAGAAAACTAGGTAAATCAAAAGAAAAAAAATTAGTAATCATCCTCAAGTTCATATACTACGTAATATATAAAAGATTTAATGAATATATTATCTTCATATATTTCGATAATACTCTATAACACAACTTATAAAACAGAAAAAAATAAAAATATAATGTAGTTTAAAAAAACATAATGTTTAAGCTCCGTGCGTGCACAATTATCTTGGACTTATTTGTGCGTGCATTCATAGATTCAAGATCAATCTTGTATAGCGTGCACAATTATCTTGGATTTATATGTGCGTGCATTCATAGATTCAAGATCAACCTCGTATACGATGTGAAACAAACACATATCAAAATAAGAAGATTAATCAGAGACATAAATGATCTTGTTGTTATATTCACTTGATAATATAAAAAACATTCAATAACTAAATACAATAGAATGCAACCATAAACATAACTTGGTTCACATAAACCCTAGAATCTACTGTTGGTGACGATGAGATTAAATATGGGTTCCACACAAGAATCTTAGCCGAAACTATTCTCTTCGTCGTCTTTGTTTCTCAGTTTCTTGATCGAATCTCTTTCTCTCGACAAGCTTAGGCAACTGTGGGATTATGGCTTTGGATAAGTCGTTACATGTAACATCATTATACCCGTTAAAAGTAGATTGAACCTCGTCCTCGTCAAGATCAACAGCAAAATATATAACATCAAAAAGGGGATCATTGGATCCAACGGAACTGCATTGACTCTTTTCATCATCATCATCGTGTTCGATAACTATTTTCTTAACAGACTTTACAGCAACGCGCGACCGTTTCTTGCATGGTTTGGAATCTTCAACATGTGCCTCCTTCTTGACAAATTTTCTCTTCACAGCCATTGTTGCAAATCACTATTTTCGCAAGTCGAATATCTTTTTTTTTGTTAGGGATGTTTTTGTTGTTGTGATTTCATCGAATAATTTATAATGATATTTATAAAAAACATGGGGCTAATTTTGGGATGTTTGTAAAAGGAAAACGCGTTAATTTTTTTTACCCTTCTACCCTCGGTTTGTTTATTTTTTTCTACTTTCCTTATATTGTTTTGTTTTCTTTTCCTTGATCATAATTTCAATGTCCATTTCAATCTTCCCCATTTTAGTTTATTTTTTTAGAAGTTGTCACTTGTTAGAAACAAAAGTTTTACTGTAGTATCTTATATTTCCTTTTACCCTTTTTAATATATATTATCATAAGAGTGGTGGATCATCTTTATAAAAACTAGCATGGTACCCGCGTTGCAGCGGCGGGTACCTTGCACTCAAATTTTTTAGCGAACAATATTATTCGATTTTATGTTTTTTGTGATAATAACTTTACATATGGAAAGAATTTTAGGAAATAAGTTTATCACACACTATCTCATGTTAAATATGGTAGAGCGCATTACGATGCAATGCCAATACAGAAATGATAGCCAGTAGTATTAGGAAGTTGTGATGATTATTGACGAAAGCTATTTGCTAGTTATCATAGGTCAATATTCTTAATTTAAGTATAACGTTAATTATATGCTTTTTATAAATGTATTGCCGCATTAAATAATTGTAAACATACAACTTTTGTAATGCTTGGAAATTATTTTTAGAAATCTTTATAAAAATGAGCAGAGTGCCTAAATGCATTATAGACAGTTTAGATATAGATACACAATTGTTAATTTTTTAATAAGATCATCGGTAAAGTTATTGTTACATAAAACTTATAACTGAAAGACATTTAATCGCTTAAAAATTTTAGTTACACATGTATCCGTCGTTGTAACGCGCAAGCACCCGCTAGCATTTTCCTGATTTGTATTTGTTATTATTTTTATTTTCATTTTTAGCAACTTTAATTTATTGTTTAAACTCTAAGGCGTACTTTGACTTTTTTTGAAAATAAAACTTACCTAAATAGTTGATGGATGAAAGCTTTATATTGAGATCAGAAATTATATAGATGCCTTTATTGGGTGATATAATTACGGAGTTGATTCATACATAATTTTGGAAGTTGAATAAATTAAAGTAAAACATTTTCCTAAAATAAAATATTGTAAGAAGAGAATATATACGGTGGCTTATTCTTATTCACACCATTCATCATAAACTTTTCACCAGGGCGAGCTAGAAAAATCGAAAAAACCAAAACCCTGAAAAAACTGAACCGAAATAACCGACCGAAACTAGAAACCGATAGTTTGATTTTTATTGTTTTAAAAGCCAAAAAAATTCGGTTCGGTTTTGGTTTTCGTCCAAAAACCGAACCATAAATACAAAACAAAACCGAACCAGTTTTATTATATAAAAATATATACTTAATATAATATAAACAAATAACTAAATAAATCAAATTTATAAATTTATATTCATGATGGAATTATATGTGTGTTTGTCGTGTACGTGTGGTTACTTGACAATATATCATTATATATGTGACAATGATCATACTATTTTTATGTTCACTTATTTATATGTGTGTAATTGTAAAACTTTAGCATAAACATTATTAGGCTCAAGTTCTTAGTATAAATTAGCCACACTCAAACATGAACGGTTAAAAACCGAAAAAACCAAAAAACCCTAACCGAAACCGATCATAAACCGAAAAAACCGAACCGTAAAAAACGATCGGTTTTGGTTTTTGGTTTTATAAAAACCAAATATTTCGGTTCGGTTTTGATTTTAGCCAAAAACCGACCCAAACCGAACCGTGCACACCCTAACTTTTCACCATTGTCTGCATTCAGGATGATTCAACTCAACCCTACTCGTCTAGTTGAACCCGTTAATTAGAGAATAGGTAGTCATCCTGGTAGTATATGTTACAAGCAGATTCACATTTACGAGATGACACGTAACGTAAAAAAAGCATGTTTCGACCATCACGACCCACTCACTGTCACCATAATTATCTTCATACCCTTCCTCATTCACTGTCATTTTCAAGTGACGTTCTAATGTTTCTTGTGTATTTGGAATTGCTATCGATTTATTATTTGTGATACTCTTTTTCTTAGAATATCTTAAAATTTATGTGATACTCAATGTCTAATGTTAAATTTCATGAAACTAATTTCCAGTTTGTCAAATGCATTATATTAACACAAACAAAGGTTTTGTTTTTGTTAGACTTTGGTAATGATGTTAAGCTTGAGAGAGAAATTATGTTGTGATTTGTTACCATCTTTTGTAAATTTGAACATCTTCGTGTGATTGTTGACTCTTAATATGTTCAATATCTATCTAACGTGTGTTCAACCACCATTGGACAAAGATGACATATACTTGGAGAAACAAATGTGGTGCCAGAAAATCAAAAAATCGCGTTGTACCTTCAGCTTTAGTATCTGTATTATTTTGTTTGCTAGGTTTTTTTCATAGGTATTTGCCTAATTTTAAGTTTGAGGATTTTTTTTTCATAGCATTTTTCTCGTTGCCGACTTCTGTTATTGAGAGTTGGGACTTTGTTATAGTTGTTGAGTAGATGATTTGGGACATATTGATGGTTGTTGTTGACGGCGGAGGGGTTTTTGAGTGCATTGGTTTGTTGTTTTGTTGTTGTTCCTCTATCCTTTTAAAGTTGTAAATAGAGTATAAGTGTGTTATTGAGGAGGGAAAAAAGAAACTGAACATGTCTCTTGTGTTAGTTTATATATACACATGCTTTTTTTAAAGAATAACGTTTAAGTTATTAATAGAGTAAATGCTTATCAGATTCATTTTTTTACATTCTAACGGATTTTATAAGTTAGTGAGCTTTTCTTATAAATAATTCTATTAAATAGTTAGCTGTTACTTTATGGTTGAAATGGTACGTTGCATATGTTTAAAATGAGACTTAAATTTCTAGACTTTACATTACTTTTCTATTAAAACTAGTTGTTACAAGTTGGAGAGGTCTTACAATATTGACAAATATTTTTAATTTTTCTTTAAAGTAATGTTTTTTGTCTTAAAAATTTTAAAAACTTTTTTTTTTATAAAAAGTCTCAAATAGATAAGTTTTAAATTCCAAACTCGACGCTAATTGCCATTGTAAGGCTGAACGTAATGCAAAGGTCGACTAAGGTCGGTCGTCCCACGTGTCCATTCAATTCGGTCGGTCTTCCCACTACTTGACCTAATGGCAGACGCGTCCCCCCTAGACTTTTTCATTTATTGGGTCGGTCACAAGACCGAGTAAATGGTTTTGGTTCCATTTCAAAATTTCTAGCCGTTTAGTTTTATAAACAAAAAATTACCCCATTTTTTTCACTATAAATTCAACCTATTTCTACTCATTTTTCACACAATATTTCTTACATACTACAAAACTCAAACAATGTCTAACAAAAATAAAACACCCAAATCCCGACGTCAACAAACCGTTCCAACAAATACTGACCCTAACTTTATGTTACACGGTCAATCCCCAACGGTTCATTTTACTCACGGCGGAATCCAATACCTTTCCCCACCAAATTCGTATTCCGTATTCAGAGGATGTAGAAGCTCAAGAGGTTCCTGCACCAACTGGCCGAGACTGGGCTAAGAAGAAAGGATCATCATCTGGTGCTCGTTCGGAAACTTCAATTGCAGGTGATCATAGTCTTGTGGACGCGTTGCTTAGTAAATTCACAATGGCTGCAACGCCGTTTTTTACGCAGAGGAAAGAGTCCTCCTCTGAGTATTTACGAATTAAAGAGCGTGAATTGAAACTGGAAGAACGGAAGCGCCAGGAGCAAGGAGAATTGGAGAGACTGAGGATTGCACAACATGATAAAGAATTAGACCTCCAACAAAAAATGTTCGAATTTCAGCAACAACAAAAATTCGAGGAGGACATCAAGTATTACAATGAAGACCATGATCATTTAACTGGCAGAGCTTTATCTACGGCGTTGTTTTTGAAGAAAACAATCAAGGAGCGTTGGAATTTAGACTATTAGTTTTTAATTTCCGTATTTTAATTTCAGTATTTGTATTTCGTATTTTAATTTCCGTAATTTAATTTCCGTATTTTAATTTCAGTATTTGTATTTGTAATGTTTTAATTATTTATTAATGTAATGTTTAAAAAAAATTGTTCGGTGTCCTCTGCGGTCACCACTACGTGTGTTTGGTCACTGTGTGGTCTAAGAGAGAGAAAGCTGAGTTGGCGCTGACGTGGCGGTGTCCTCTGTGGTCACCACTACATTCAGTCTAACACTTGCTCATTTTAAATAAACTGATTTATGGTATAAGGTCAAACTTTTAAAGGGTCAAAAAGGATTTTAATATAGCTTTGGTTTGCATGTAACCGATAATTGAAAATAGTAATCTATACTACATAATTTTTTTTTATATTTAATATCTCAAAAATTAAATAATTCAACTTATAAGGAATATATATATATCTTCTATATCTATATCTATCTATCTATTAGGGGTGTGCACGGTTCGGTTTGGGTCGGTTTTTGGCTAAAACCAAAACCGAACCAAAATATTCGGTTTTTATAAAACCAGAAACCAAAACCGCTCGGTTTTTGGCGGTTCTATTTTTTCGGTTTCTCGGTTTTTGCGGTTTGGTTTTTCGGTTTTTTCGGTTTCAAACCGTTTATATTTGGTTGTGGAAAACTTATATTAATAAACTTGTTTTACGTAGAAAATAGGATATTTTTTTGTCAATATGAGCCTAATAATGTTTACACAAATTTCTATATTTTTACACATATAAATGAGAGGCACACACATTCATGTGAAAATACACATAGTATTATCATTGTCATATATGTAACAAAATATTTTCAAGTAAACACACGTACACGACAAACACATATATATAAACATTAAGATAATATATATAATATAATTTCATCCACAAAGTAAATATGAATTTAAAATTTTGATTTATTATTTATTTATTTATATTTTATTAATTATATATTATTATAGAACTGATTTGGTTCAGTTCGGTTTTTAGAGAAAAAACGAAACCGAACCGAAATTTTTCGGTTTTTGAGAAATTAAAAACCGAACCATCGGTTTCTAGTTTCAGTCGGTTTTTTGGTTATCGGTTAGGTTTCGGTTTTTTCGGTTTCTTCTGCTCACCCCTACTATCTATATCTATATCTATCTATCTATACTATGTAATAAAATAAGCCTTTTTACAAGTCTTAAAGCTCACCAATTAATTACAACATTAAAATTTCTGATGTGGATTAACATAATTAGGAGCATTTGTACAATAATCCAATGCACAACATTTTGAATCGAATCATTAATGTATCCTGAAAACTATTTTAGCACATTAGTAACTCAAACCAATAAGTCAAATATATCACTCTTCTTCTATACGCTTCTTCTACAATAATCGAACAGGTTGTTTCAAATCACCAATTAATATTAAACCATCCAATTGACATCAGTTTCAATTCCCACGATTCAATGTCAGCGATTCAAAAAAACATTTTGGTGTGTTGATTTTTTAGGGTTTAGATTTAAATCCCATAGTTAAACTATTTTATGTGTCGTTTTTCTTTAGGGTTTCGATTCAATTTATAATATATTTGGCTTTGATTAATTTCAATAAAAGAATGATAATGTTCTTTTTTGATTATGCAGGTAATATTAAATCACCGCATTTGAATATTTGTAAGTATCAATTTATCTTCTTTTTTTAGTTTCATGTGTTAATTTGTTACTTCTAAATTTTCCGATTGTGAATATAAGGGTGGTTAGATATAGTAAATGTAAAAATTGGTGTCATTTTTAGTGATACATGTTTTGTGCCGGAATATGAAGATAGAAGATCAAAGGTTTGTAATTCATTTAAAGAGGGCGATGTGTTTGATGAAATGTTTTAAAGGAATTTTAGTAACATGGTATGATATTTTTGAAGCAAAATTGTTGTTTTTGTAAGTGAAGTTGTTTATAATTGATTTGTTTCTTAAGTATAATTGATTTGGTTTCATGATTTATAGGGAGTATATTTAATACATATGTGTGTTCAAACAGACGATGAGGCAAACCGGTGGGGAATGAGGGTGATGCGGGTGTTGCCACGAGGCCTAAGTCGAATAAGAAGAATGTGGATGGGGATGGGGACGATGTGGAGAAAAATAAATTGATGGCTTCAGATTTTCTTTTGTACCCGGTAAGTTTTCTTCTCCATTAAACTTATCATTATCCGAAGTTAGTTCTTAAAGGAATATAGGGGTTGTTTGGGATTGTCGTATCAAGTCAAATACGTTTTGGAAATGGTGGATTTCTTAAAAAATCTGTTATGTGTTCAATGGGATTTTTATTTGAATTTATTTTATAAAACATCTAGTATCTCTAATAGGCAGTGGTAAACATGTTTTATTATTGGTTTGGTTCGGTTTTAAACCGTCTTGAAAGAATGATTCTGTTTTAAACCGTTTTGACCCAGTAAATAACCTCTGCGCACATGACTAATTTGTGCAGTTTTAAGAATTTCAGATGGATTATTTGTAGGGCGTATGTGTTTAAGACTTTTGATTAGTGTAAAATGTTGACTTACAAAATAAAGTCGTCCCAAGTTTAAATTTTAGACAAGTTCATTACGAAATATAATTACATTGCCAAAAGAATTTGCTTAAAGTAGTTTGAATAAGCTATTTAATATAAGCTAGTAATAAGTTTTTTTGTTTTTGTTTAGGCACAAGAAACAAGATATTTTTGTGTACTTTGGTACAGCTTTGGTCTGTAGTGAAAACTACTACCCTTGAAGCTACCAAAAACCAAAATGGGTAATTAAGCTATTACTTTCTCAATAATTTTATTAACTTTCGTATGCTTGATTTCATAAGTGGAATTTTGTCGAAAGAAAACTGTAGGAGACAAGTGTAGAACCCGTCAAGGCCATCCAGACTCCTAAGAAACATAAGCCGTTTGCAGGCAGGTAGATGAGGTCACCTCTCTTCTTTTCTTTTTTTTAGTATATTTTTGTTGTACATTAGAATACAGTCAATTTTATTCAAAAAGAATTCTATACTATGTAATAAAATAAGCTTTTTACAAGTCTTAAAGCTCACCAATTAATTACAACATTAAAATTTCTGACGTGGATTAACATAATTAGGAGCATTTTTACAATAATCCAATGCACAACATTTTGAATGGAATCATTAATGTATCCCGAAAACTATTTTAGCACATTAGTAACTCAAACCAATAAGTCAAATATATCACTCTTCTTCTATACGTTTCTTCTACAATAATCGAATAGGCTGTTTCAAATCACCAATTAATATTAAGCCATCCAATTGATATCAGTTTCAATTCCCATGCTTCAATGTCATCGATTCAAAAAAAAACATTTTGGTGTGTTGATTTTTTAGGGTTTAGATTTAAACCCCATAGTTAAACTATTTGATGTGTCGTTTTTCGTTAGGGTTTCGATTCAATTTATAATATATTTGGCTTTGATTAATTTCAATAAAAGAATGATAATGTTCTTTTTTGATTATGCAGGTAATATTAAATCACCGCATTTAAATATTTGTAAGTATCAATTTATCTTTTTTTGTTTAGTTTCATGTGTTAATTTGTTACTTCTAAATTTTCCGATTGTGAATATTAGGGTGGTTAGATATAGTAAATGTAAAAATTGGTGTCATTTTTAGTGATACATGTTTTGTGCTGGAATATGAAGATAGAAGATCAAAGGTTTGTAATTCATTTAAAGAGGGCGATGTGTTTGATGAAATGTTTTAAAGGAATTTTAGTAACATGGTATGATATTTTTGAAGCAAAATTGTTATTTTTGTAAGTGAAGTTGTTTATAATTGATTTGTTTCTTAAGTATAAGTGATTTGGTTTCATGATTTATAGGTAGTATATTTAATAGACATGTATGTTCAAACAAATGATGGGGTAAACCGGTGGGGAATGACGGTGATACGGGTGTTGCCACAAGGCCTAAGTCGAATAAGAAGAACGTGGATGGGATGGCGACGATGTGGAGAAAAATAAATTGATGGCTTCTGATTTTCTTTTGTACCCGGTAAGTTTTCTTCTCAATTGAACTTATCATTATCCGAACTAAGTTCTTACAGGAATATAGGGGTTGTTTGGGATTGTCGTATCAAGTTAAATACATTTTGGAAATGGTGGATTTCTTAAAAAACTCTGTATATGGTTATAATGGGAATACTATTGAATATTACACCTAGTATCTCTAATAGGCAGTGGTAAGACATGTTTATTATTGGTTGGTTCGTTTTCAAACCGTCTAGAAAGAAAAAAAATTTTGGGATTCTGTTTTAAACCGTTTTGACCCAGTAAATAACCTCTGCGCACATGACTAATTTGTGCAGTTTTAAGAATTTCAGCTGATTATATGTAGGAGTATGTGTTTAAGACTTTTGATTAGGTAAATGTTGACTTACCAAAATAAGTCGTCCAAGTTTAAATTTTAGAACAAGTTCATAGAAAATATCATTACATAGCCAAAAAGAATTTGCTTAAGTAGTTTGAAATAAGCTATTTTAAAATAAGCTAGTAATAAGTTTTTTTGTTTTTTGTTTAGGCACAAGAAACAAGATATTTTGTGTCTTTGGTACAGCTTTGGCAGTAGTGAAACTACTACCCTTGAAGCTACCAAAAACCAAATGGGGTAATTAAGCTATTACTTTCTCAATAATTTTATTAACTTTCGTATGCTTGATTTCATAAGTGGAATTTTGTCGAAAGAAAACTGTAGGAGACAAGTGTAGAACCCGTCAAGGCCATCCAGACTCCTAAGAAACATAAGCCGTGCAGGTAGATGAGGTCACCTCTCTTCTTTTCTTTTTTAGTATATTTTTGTTGTACATTAGAATACAGTCAATTTTATTCAAAAAGAATCTATACTATGTAATAAAATAAGCTTTTTTACAAGTCCTTAAAGCTCACCAATTAATTACAGCATTAAAATTTCTGATGTGGATTAACATAATTAGGAGCATTTTTACAATAATCCAATGCACAACATTTTGAATCGAATCATTAATGTATCCCGAAAACTATTTTAGCACATTAGTAACTCAAACCAATAAGTCAAATATATCACTCTTCTTCTATACGCTTCTTTTACAATAATCGAATAGGCTGTTTCAAATCACCAATTAATATTAAGCCATCCAATTAATATAAGTTTCAATTCCCACGCTTCAATGTCAGCGATTCAAAAAAACATTTTGGTGTGTTGATTTTTTAGGGTTTAGATTTAAATCCCATAGTTAAATTGTTGATCCCCTTTTTGATCTTTGATTATTCGATTCAATTTATAATATATTTGGCTTTGATTAATTTCAATAAAAGAATGATAATGTTCTTTTGATTATGCAGGTAATATTAAATCACCGCATTTAAATATTTGTAAGTATCAATTTATCTTTTTTTGTTTAGTTTCATGTGTTAATTTGTTACTTCTAAATTTTCCGATTGTGAATATTAGGGTGGTTAGATATAGTAAATGTAAAAATTGGTGTCATTTTTAGTGATACATGTTTTGTGCTGGAATATGAAGATAGAAGATCAAAGGTTTGTAATTCATTTAAAGAGGGCGATGTGTTTGATGAAATGTTTTAAAGGAATTTTAGTAACATGGTATGATATTTTTGAAGCAAAATTGTTGTTTTTGTAAGTGAAGTTGTTTATAATTGATTTGTTTCTTAAGTATAATTGATTTGGTTTCATGATTTATAGGGAGTATATTTAATACATATGTGTGTTCAAACAGACGATGAGGCAAACCGGTGGGGAATGAGGGTGATGCGGGTGTTGCCACGAGGCCTAAGTCGAATAAGAAGAATGTGGATGGGGATGGGGACGATGTGGAGAAAAATAAATTGATGGCTTCAGATTTTCTTTTGTACCCGGTAAGTTTTCTTCTCCATTAAACTTATCATTATCCGAAGTTAGTTCTTAAAGGAATATAGGGGTTGTTTGGGATTGTCGTATCAAGTCAAATACGTTTTGGAAATGGTGGATTTCTTAAAAAATCTGTTATGTGTTCAATGGGATTTTTATTTGAATTTATTTTATAAAACATCTAGTATCTCTAATAGGCAGTGGTAAACATGTTTTATTATTGGTTTGGTTCGGTTTTAAACCGTCTTGAAAGAATGATTCTGTTTTAAACCGTTTTGACCCAGTAAATAACCTCTGCGCACATGACTAATTTGTGCAGTTTTAAGAATTTCAGATGGATTATTTGTAGGGCGTATGTGTTTAAGACTTTTGATTAGTGTAAAATGTTGACTTACAAAATAAAGTCGTCCCAAGTTTAAATTTTAGACAAGTTCATTACGAAATATAATTACATTGCCAAAAGAATTTGCTTAAAGTAGTTTGAATAAGCTATTTAATATAAGCTAGTAATAAGTTTTTTTGTTTTTGTTTAGGCACAAGAAACAAGATATTTTTGTGTACTTTGGTACAGCTTTGGTCTGTAGTGAAAACTACTACCCTTGAAGCTACCAAAAACCAAAATGGGTAATTAAGCTATTACTTTCTCAATAATTTTATTAACTTTCGTATGCTTGATTTCATAAGTGGAATTTTGTCGAAAGAAAACTGTAGGAGACAAGTGTAGAACCCGTCAAGGCCATCCAGACTCCTAAGAAACATAAGCCGTTTGCAGGCAGGTAGATGAGGTCACCTCTCTTCTTTTCTTTTTTTTAGTATATTTTTGTTGTACATTAGAATACAGTCAATTTTATTCAAAAAGAATCTATACTATGTAATAAAATAAGCTTTTTTACAAGTCCTTAAAGCTCACCAATTAATTACAGCATTAAAATTTCTGATGTGGATTAACATAATTAGGAGCATTTTTACAATAATCCAATGCACAACATTTTGAATCGAATCATTAATGTATCCCGAAAACTATTTTAGCACATTAGTAACTCAAACCAATAAGTCAAATATATCACTCTTCTTCTATACGCTTCTTTTACAATAATCGAATAGGCTGTTTCAAATCACCAATTAATATTAAGCCATCCAATTAATATAAGTTTCAATTCCCACGCTTCAATGTCAGCGATTCAAAAAAACATTTTGGTGTGTTGATTTTTTAGGGTTTAGATTTAAATCCCATAGTTAAATTGTTGATCCCCTTTTTGATCTTTGATTAGCTTGTTAAAGCTCTAGTTATCTTAGATAAATCTTAAACAACTCTGATAGAAACCATGAGTAATATATAAAGATTATGCGGAAACTAATCTTAATACCCCAGAAGAAACAATGTGACAGTAACACAAGAACTTTCTCTAAACTTTCAATATTTTGAATGATTCACAAAACAACTATATGTTTTGTCTAAATAACTATGACTTTTCTATTCTGAATTCGTTATTTCTAACTATGCCGTAAGGGTTCCTTTTATACACCAAGGAAACCCTAATGGGCTTACAAAACGCATTAAGTGATCATGCTTATCTATTCCTAATATAACTCATGCATATCACATAAGCAGTACTAACTATAATATACTAACAGTACAAACTATTAACTAACATTATTAACTATACTGGCAGTACTAACAATGCACTTGCAGTACTAACTATTATAACTACCAGTACTAATGACTTAGTCTATATTCTTCAATCTTCAGCAGTAGTACAAATCTTCAATAGCAGTACTAAGTCCATCAGTAGTATAAACTTGTATAAGCTTTTAATTCCTAATAATCCTCCCCTAAACTTGTGATTTATCTCCAAATCATCAAGTTTCTTGAATTAAATCTTGTTGGCTCTAAGAGGATTCTTCCAAACACTTCAGCTTCTTGGTTTGTTGGCTTCTATGAAGATCTTCATCACTAAGTCTCTTGCTATCTCACTATCTTCTTCCACTTGCAGTCTTTTGCTAAGCATCAACATCATAACTTCAGTTGTCAAAGGATAATCTTAATCTGTTCTTTTCTTGCTGTAGCTTTTACCAATTCCTCCTCATTTAGCTCTTGAGCTATCCTTGCATCAGAACTTAGAATATTCTCAGCAGTACTAAAAATATCTCCAGCAGTACTAACTTTTAAACTGTCAGTACTTCTTCTTCTGATGTAGCTTTTGAAAGTCTTTTCTTAGGAAGCATCTGCAAGAATTTTTGCTGCATTAAGAACATCAATGTGAGCTTCAGAACTTTCTTCTTCTGCATGTTTAGTCTATACATGTTCATATTTAGTTTTTGACATCCTCCCCTGTTTGGAAGGATCCTCTGAGACCAAATCCTCTTCTTCATCTGAAATGACCACCTTTGCCTTTCTCCTCTTTGTTGTAGACTTGAGCTGATCTTCCAAATGTTTGACCTTTTTCACCAACTTAGTAAGAGCCTTACCATAAACCTGCTTAGTCTGTTTGAGATCTTGCTCCAAGCTAGTTACTTTTTTAGATAGTTTGGCATACAATTCCGTCAATTCATTAAGTTTCTTGCTGCCCTCATCACTTCCAGGTGATACCTCCTGAGAAGGGTGGATCATTGGACTTTATAGAAGCAGGCCTCAAACCTAGTTTGGCATCTACAACCCCAATATGTAACTTTGGCACCTTGACCACTACCTAACCAAATCCTAAAGGTACCTTATTCATAAAGTGTAGCCATGGTTTGGGTCTAGTTTATGTTACCACTGTCTGCTCTGTTTTAAAGCTAAAGCAGTAGGTGGTAGCCCTTTCCATCTGTCACCCAACTCCTTTAGGACACCCACACCAACTTTTTCAGGGGCCCACCAGACTTGAGGTACATTAATATCCCCGACTCCTATTAGATTTCCTATGTTGTTTGACACTTTTCTGTCTGAATGTTTACAAATTTTTTCAATCATACTTGAGTGCATAATAGACATCATGAGCCTCCCCTCAAACAATACTTCACTTGATAATAGACAATCAATTTTGCTTATCCTGCAAATGTTAGTCCAAAACCAAGAAAAACACAATCCAAAGCATTTTCTTAACTAGCAGTATTAATTTTTGGTCTAGCAGTACCAATATTTGAACCCACCAGTATTAATAATTTGCCTAACAGTATTAACTTTTTCTCCAATAACCATGCAACAACATGCCTCTATTCATCACAAACACACTAGAAAGAACTAGATAGACATGTGAGAATTCATGAGGATCCATATTTATGCATAACCCATGAATAGAAGTCAAAACTGTTAGTCAAACCAAAATACTAATTTTGACCCATTTCTTTCCAAAGTTAACCTTAAGTCATCCCAAAAACTTAGTTAAAAGAATAGTTTTTGGCAAACTATCAGCCATCAACGGATTTGAGAATTCTTTACCAGTTGCCTTTTGCCCTGGAATAGCCAATTCTTTCTTGTCTGTTAAACATGGTGAATTGATGACCATTTTTTGTGTGGTATACAACCAACACTGAAAGGACATTCATGCTATCATCAATATCCTCCCCTCAACTCCAGCATTTTCATCAAATCAGTATATCCTTTATAAATCAAATAACCTTTAAACTCTAAACCTACAAAATGTTAGTTCTAAACACAGAGAAATACAATCCAAAACATTTTGCATAATATTCATAAGAGAATTAATTTCTCTTTAGGACCCAAGCCATTACTGACTTGATTCTACCTGTTGGATCAACATAGTCAAATTGCTTACAAATGTATGATCCATTGTTTTTGGAGACATGATCTAGTATTTTAATTTTAGGTCTCCAAACCCAGCATGCTGTAGACTTAGCTGCATTAATCCCTTGTTCCCCAACAACACTTATTACTCTTTTTCCTTTAGAAGTATTAAGAGAATTTACCTTGACGATATTAACTCTGTTATTCAAATTTCCGTTTTTAAATTTACATTGACATATTAACTTGTTATTCTAATTTTTGTTTTTAAGTCTGTTTTTGGTAAAAAGGTTCTCTCTCCTAGATGGTGAATGTGACTTCTGAAAAGCATTTGGTCTAGATTTTACAACATTCACAAAGGGTTTGGTTGCAGCAGTCTTAATAGTCCTGGCAGTACTAATTGGTGCTGCTTCTCTTGAAGAGCTTTGCCTAGCAGTACTAATTGGTACCAGGCCAGACTAGTTAAAACTACTGTTGGAGCAAAATTACTTCTAGAACTAGAGAAATTTTGATTATTAGTCCTCATAATATTATTCCAAACTGGTATAACTTCCCTTTGACCAGTCCCCTTTTTCACATTGTTCAAAACAGGTTTTTGTACCATCTTTTTATCATGAAATTCACAGTCTTTAATTAGATGGTTAAAACTTCCACACACAAAACAAGCTTTTGGAGTAACCTAAAATCCAACTCCTAATTTCTTAGACATTGGTGTATTCCAGTTAGTACTGTTATTCCTAGGATTTTGACTAA
>BQNB010052249.1:0-40591 GCA_026074375.1 Tanacetum coccineum
GTTTGTGATGTCTTCTTCAGCTTGAAAGCTCCAATCATAACCACCTATCCCATCTTGAACAACCAAGGCATTTGCAGGAGTCGCTACTGGTACAATCCTTCTTAGAGCATCTCCATTTCTATTCCCCTGATTCCTTGGTACCCTGCATTCTCTAGCAAAGTGACCTCTCCTGTGGTAGTTGTAACATTCAATCTTTGTCTTATCAAAGCCAATAGTTTCTTTGCCATTGAAATTCAGATTCCTTCCTGTCTTCTTTAAGAATCTCTTCACCCTTATGGTAAGCATGGCCACCTGCCATTTGAGATCCATCTCTTCAAGATCATCAGTATCAATCTGCTCTAGATCTTCATTGTCCAATTATAGACTATTAGATTGATTAACAAAGAAGGAAAACATGACATCATCAGCATAAGTTAAGGAAGAAGCTTGTCCTTGTGAACTGGCAGTAGTAACATCATGAGCAGTATTAACTGCTTCATTAGTACTGCTAGTGTTTTCTAAAGATACAAAATCCACATTTTGAGAGTTTGAGCTTGAGCTTAAGCTTGATTGGCCTTTAATCTCAGATTCAGACACCTTCAAATTGTTGTACAAATCATCCCTACTCAACGTGTCTAGATCTGATTTGTTTCTCATGATTAAGGCAATATTGTTCCAAGCTGATGGTAGACTTCTCAGCAACTTCAGATTTGCATCTTCCTGAGAGATAACTTCACCATGAATTTCCAAATGGCTGGTGAGTTTCTAAAACCTATCATAGGTTTTATCCAGTCCTTTAGATCTTGATGCAGTAAAATTCTCATATTACTGCTTCAAAATGGTTTTCTGTATTTTCTTTGATTCTTTGTTGCCTCCAAACATGGCCTTGATTGCTTCCCATATGGTCTTTGCATCCTTGATTCCATGAAACTTCAATATGTGCTCATCAGGAATGGCCAACAACAAAGTGCTTTTTGCTTTTAATTCATTCTTTCTTGCCAGCTTTTGTTCTGCAGTTTTAGGAGGAAAAGGACCTTCAGCACTAGCTGATGCAACAGCAGGTGCATCACCATTCACAATAACCTCCCAAAGAGCATAATCAGTATGAGTAAGATATTGCTCTATTCTCATGCTCCATAGATCATAATCTCCAGTTTTGAGTACTGGAAGTTTTAGTGCAGACACTGTTTGGGTAGTTTTTGACTATGATTCCATCTTCTCTTTGATTATGAGATCTTGTGTAGATATAGTTTTCTTCTTATTTAGAGTTTCTTAACAAGCTCTGATACCACTTGTTGATCCTTTTTTAACAGATCTTACTTAGCTTGTTAAAGCTTAGTTATATTAGATAGATCCAAGACAACTATAGTAGAAACTAAGATTGAGAATATTACAAACTATGCAGAATCTAGTTTGCAATAGTAAGAAGAACAATGAAACAGTAAAAACAAGATCTTTACTAAACTTTCAATATATTGAATACTATTTTGAATTATAAAATATCTATGAATACTAACTATGATTGCTATGCAAACTATGAATACTAATATGAAAAACTAATATGAAAACTGATATGAAAACTGATGTCTAGATCTATGCCTTAGGGTTCCTTTTATACACCAAGTAAAACCCTAATGGGCTTACAAAACGTATCAAGTGATCATGCATATCTATTCCTAATATAACTCATGCATATCACTTTAGCAGTACTAACTATATAACTAACATTACTAACTAACAGTACTAATAAACTGGCAGTACTAACAATTTATACTGGCAGTACTAACTAAGCTTGACAGTACTAAGTCTTCTCTTGGCAGTACTAAGTTGAACCAGCAGTACAAAGTTGTATAAGCCCTTAATTCCTAACAAAAACCAACAGTACTAGGCAGTTCCCGTTAGCATTCCCATTCCACCTGAGAATCAGGCAATTGCTTATGCTAACCAACTGGACCCCAACCAAAATTAGGGATCCAACTTTCCAAATGCTCCATCTTCATCTCTTTTCAAATGCAGGTCGTACAGATTATCCTTTGGTATTTAGACTTAAGCTGCTCAAAACATATGACAGGGGATCGCTCATGGCTCACGAATTTCATGAAAAAGTTCATCGGGACAGTTAGATTCGGGAATGACCACTTTGGTGCTATCATGGGTTATGGAGATTACATTATTGGTGATAGTGTGATCTCTAGGGTATACTATATGGAAGGACTGGGACACAATCTATTTTTTGTCGGACAATTTTACGATTCTGATATGGAAGTTGCATCAGGAAGCATTGATGCTATGTTCGAGATACGGATGATGTTGAATTAATTAAAGGTTCTTGTGGTTCTAACTTGTGCACTATCTCGGCCGAATACATGATGAAGTCCTTCCCAATTTGCTTGTTGTCCGAAGCCTCCAAGAATAAATAATGGTTTTGGCATCGTCGGTTAAACCACTTGAACTTCGGTACCATCAATGACCTTGCAAGAAAGGATTTAGTAAGAGGCTTACCTAGATTAAAGTTTGAGAAAGATCATCTTTGCTCCGCATGTCAACTAGGAAAGAGCAAAAAATATACCCACTCACCCAAAACTAAAAACAACAACTTGGAAGTTCTTAATACCCTGCATATGGACTTATGTGGATCAATGCGAGTGCAAAAAATTAATGGTAAGAAATACATCTTAGTCATCGTTGATGATTATTCTCGGTTTACTTGGGTTAAGTTTTTGAGATCGAAAGATGAAACCCCAGAGTTAGTTATTAATTTTCTGAAGCAAATACAAGTCGGTCTCAACAAAACTGTCAGATACATCCGTACCGATAATGGCACCAAATTTGCCAATCAAATTCTGACTAAATGCCATGAAAGTGTCGGCGTTTTTCACCAAAAATTAGTTCCAAGGACTCCACAGCAGAACGGCGTTGTCGAAAGACGAAACTGTACTCTTGTGGAGGATGCTAGGATAATGCTGATAGTTTCTAAGGCTCCGATGTTTCTATGGACAGAAGATGTTGCTACTGCTTGTTACACCCAAAATCATTCTCTCATTCACAATCGTCATAACAAAACTCCATACGAGCTGGTGCATGATAAGAAGCCTGACCTTACTTTTTTCCGAGTCTTTGGTGCTCTTTGTTACCATATAAATGACAGCGGGGATCTTGGAAAATTACAACCAACAGCTGATATTGGAATTTTTGTTGGTTATGCTCCCAGTAGGAAGGGTTATAGAATCTACAACAAAAGAACCCGAAAAATAATGGAAACTATTCACGTTCAATTCGATAAGCTGTCTGAGCCAATGGCTCCTGTGCAAATCAGTACAGGACCCGCACCTACATTTCTGACGTCTGGACTAATAAGTTAAGGGCTCGTACCCAATTCGGTCCCTGCAGCACCTTATGTACCCCCAACAAATAAAGAGCTGGAGATCTTATTCTAACTGATGTTCGATGAGTACCTAGAACATCCACGTATTGAAAGATCGGTTTCTCCTGCTCTAGCAGTTCTAGTTCCAGTCAATTCATCCGATACACCTTCTTCTACTACCATTGATCAAGATGCACCTTCTCCAAGTCATTCATCGTCATCTTCAGAATTACAATCTCCAAGTTCACATCAAGGTGTTGCTGTTGGATCTACTATCATTGAAGACAATCCTTTTGCTCCTGTTGACAACAATCCCTTCATAAACGTGTATGCTTCAGAACCTAGTTCTTAAGCATCATTATCTGGGGATGTTAGTTCAGCGGAATCAACTCATGTCTCTCAACCACATCATCATCTCGGGAAATAGAGCAAGGATCACCCGCTTGATAATGTTATTGGCAATCCCTCTCGACTGGTATCCACTAGAAAACAACTTGCAACTGATGCCTTGTGGTGCTTGTATAACTCTGTACTGTCCAAAGTCGAACCAAAGAACTTCAAATCTGCCATAACTGAAGATTGCTGGTTTTAAGCCATGCAAGATAAGATTTACGAATTTGATCGACTTCAAGTATGGAAATTAGTACCATGACCAGACTGTGTCATGATTATTGCTCTTAAGTGGATTTACAAAGTTAATCTTGATGAGTACGGTGATATTCTAAAAAACAAGGCAAGGTTGGTGGCTAAGGGATATCATCAAGAGGAGGGAATTGATTTCAAGGAATCCATTGCACCGGTTGCACGCATAAAGACTATCATAATCTTCATTGCTAATGCCGCCAGTAAAAACATAACCATCTATCAAATGGATGTCAAGATAACATTCCTTAATGGTGAGTTAAAGGAAGAAGTCTATGTTAGTCAACTAGAGGGTTTTGTTGATCCAGACCATCTGATACATGTTTATCATCTGAAGAAGGCTCTGTATGGTTTAAAGCAGGCTTCTCAAGCATGGTATAACACCTTGTCATGGTTTCTTCTAGACAACAAGTTTTCTAAGGGTTCAATTGACCCGACATTATTCACTCGAAAAACAGGCAAACATATTCTTCTTGTTCAAATATATGTAGATGATATCATATTTGCCTCGACCGACCCTAAAGCATGTGACATATTTTCCAATGAGATGAGTTCTAAATTCTAAATGTCAATGATGGGACAAATGTCTTTTTTCCTAGGATTACATGTTTTTCAAAGTCCCGAAGGTATTTTTATTAATTAATCAAAATTTGCTCTAGAAATCTTAAAGAACTTTGGGATGGATTCGTGTGACCCTGTTGATACACCCATGGTGGATCAACTTAAACTGGATGAGGACCCCTTAGGGATTCCAGTTGACCAGACTTGATTTCGGAGTTTGGTCGACTCCCTAATGTACCTCACTGCCAACAGACCCGACCTTGTATTCGCTTTATGCATGTGTGCTAGGTATCAGGCATCGCCTACCAAAAAGCACCTTGAAGCACTTAAATGGGTCTTTTGGTATCTCAGAAGAACCATTAATTAGGGACTTTGGTATCCGAAAGATACCGCTATGGCACTAACGGCATATGCAGATGCGGACCATGCAGGTTGTTAAGACACACGAAGAAGTACGTCAGGAAGTGCTCAGTTCCTTGGAGATAAATTAGTTAGCTGGTCATCAAAGAAATAGAAGAGCACTACGATCTCAACCACAGAGGCTGAATACATTACTATGTTTGGATGATGTGCTCAGATACTTTGGATGAGGTCACAGCTTACAAACTACGGTTTTTCCTTCAATAAGATTCCTA
This sequence comes from Tanacetum coccineum, assembly GCA_026074375.1. NCBI lineage: Eukaryota > Viridiplantae > Streptophyta > Magnoliopsida > Asterales > Asteraceae > Tanacetum > Tanacetum coccineum. The sequence continues at coordinate 5,182 of BQNB010052249.1, forward strand.
TGTATTGTGATAACTGCAGTGCCATCGCTCTCTGCTGCAATAATGTCTAGCACTCCCGGTCCAAGCACATTGACATACGACACCATTTCATTCGAGAGCAGGTTGAGAAGGGCATGGTTGAATTGTACTTCATGACGATGGATTATCAGCTTGCGAACATATTCACCAAGGCATTACTAAGAGAGCGGTTCGAATTTCTACTCCCTCGTCTTGGTATGAAGAGTATGACTCCGGAAACCCTTAAGCGTCTTCAGGAAGGTGAAGAGGAGTAAAGGATGGTCTTCATATATCCTATGTATATTTGTATATTATTAAACACAAAAACAAAATACAAAAATATAAAACCTATAAAAACCATAAAAATCAAAAATAGAAAATACCAAAAATATTTTTCAAGACATGTCTTATGTAAATCGATAACATTTACGGACCTAGAAATGTAATTCAATAATGACACGGGTCTTAAAATGAAGTTCGAGCAGAAGTTCAAACTGGTTTTAAAACATGTCTTCATGGCTTGCAGTTATTTCAGACTGCAACCCGCTTTTCAATTTGAGGAATGCATGTCGCCAAAAAGACAGCCATTCCTAACAACGGGTAATTAATTTTTCTCGGGCATGGGTTACTTAATATCCGTGCATCCAAGGTCTAATGTACGTTTCAGTGCATTTTTCCTCTTTCAGAAGAGAAGTCTTCTTTTTATAACCAAATAATTTTCTTCTTAATTGATTCTTCAAAAATTATTTATGTTAATCACGGTGGTAAAGTGTTGTTGGAAATTCATCAATTCAAGTTTTTCAAAATAAACTTTTCAACTCAAACAATGACTACAGCTCTTTCAATAGAAAATGGGTCATTGTTTGAGGGGGAGAGTGAAAAGGTTTTGTAGTAATACGGGGTTATAATTTGAAGGGGAGTTAATTGTTTTTAACTCTAAGGGCCAAAACTGTCATTAGTGAAAGAGTTTAGGGTCTTATGTGCAATATGCTATTTGTTTTCTAGCTTTATTAAACTACAAGGACTGAATCTGCCAATCTTCAAACTTGTTTACCCTAGAAAACCTTTAAACAGAAAATTAAGAGTGATAGAAACCTAAGGGACCAAAACTGCTAATCTCCAAACCTCTAGTATAAATAGGTGGCGGTTTGACATTTTGATCAAACCTGTTCAAAACCAGTCAAACATACATTCACATTCTCTCTCTCCTCGCAAACCGCTACCTAGAACGACTTGATTCCTTGCTAAGGTAACTTTTAAACTTCGTTTAGTACCTTTAGATGATGTCTTAGGTGTAAGGAATCAATTCAAATCACATGCAAATGGCTTCAATCACTAGATTCGACCTTGTTTATAATCAAATCTTTAAAGACTATGGATATGTGTTAATTGGTGATTAGGATAGGTGCGCGTAGGAGTAGAGAACACTTAATCATTACTAGATTAGGATAAAACATTCACATTTTGATGCTATGATCTAGCTTAAGTTCGTTAGTGATCGAAATACCATAAGAGTGTTTGGAATTGTGTTTTTAGTGCTGGGATATGTTGCTTAGGAGTAGATGATGTTAGTTTAATGTCCTAGTTTGATCCCAAATCTCTTGATAGTCCAATATGATGATTTTCGAGTATATGTTGACTTTTAGTAGTCAACTGTTGTTATTAAGTGTTGTTAAGAGTATATGTGTTCATGGAATCACTTAGGAATGTGTTGGAATCCTCAAATGCATGTCCCATAGTCTTGAAAATGGTATTCGAATGTGTTTGGCTGTGAATTCATGATAGCGGTTTGTTATATAGCTGTGTGTCTGTTGGTATTATATTCTTGATAGCGGTTTGGTTTGTTTGTGCTTGATAGCGGTTTGGTCTGTCTTTGCTTGATAGCGGTTTGGTCTATTTTTGCCTGATAGCGGTTTGGTATGTTTTGCTTGATAGCGGTTTGGTCTGTCTTACTTGATAGCGGTTTGATAGGTTTTGCCTGATTGCTATTTGATATAATTAAAATATTTTACGTTGTGCAGGCAAACCGCTACGAGGTAGCGGTCTGATGAATATTATTTTTTATTATTAAAATAATCCAAACCGCTATTTCGAATTTTTCTTAACGGGTTGATTAAAATGAATATAATAATCATAGCTGTTTGGTCATAGCGGTTTGATTAAAATGAATATAATATTCGTAGCTGTTTAGTCATAGCGGTTTGATTAAAATGAATATAAAATCCATAGTTGTTTGGTCGTGGCAGTTTGATCATTCTGCTACATAGTGGTTTGATCATTCCCTACATAGCGGTTTGATCATTCCTCTTCACAACGGTTTGATTAACTCTCCTCACAACGGTTTGGTGCTAAGTGGGTAGCGGTTTGGGCCAGAATCTCAAAGTTTTGGCCCATTAGTCCCAATACCCTCTCAAGGCCCAATCCAAAGGCATAATTACCTCGTTAACACCCATCCAAGACTTGTTAACCTGTATGTGTTCATTGGATTTCCTTGACTAATGCCGTCTTAATCTCACCATAATCAGTTGAAGCATGTCAATGTTCTCATCTAACATCAACTCATGTCTTCCTGTCTTTGTTGATATCCTTATGCATACAAAATGGCTTATGAGAATGTTCCCTCTCTTGCTCCCACAAGATCTGATGATCAGATTCTTCCATTTGCTGCATGGGTACCCATTGGAAAGAGCAACTATGTTCTGGATCTTCAAAAGAAGCAAAATAATCCAATCTTTCAAATCTTTGTGAATATTCTACAAAACACTAACTTCTTCAGGGCATTCACTGCTTCTGCCTCGGTTCTAGCTATCTACATTTAACAATTTTGGAACACGCTTACATATGAGGCAAAGATAAGAGTTTACATTTTTTAGCTGGATGAAACCTAATTCGTATTGGATGCTAATTTACTGAGGGATGCTTTAGAGATAACACCCATTGATCAAGCTCACCAGTTTGTGTCACCTCCGTTAGGTGATGCAGTTATGGACTTTGTGAATGAGTTGGGGTATCCCGAGGTTATTCACTTTGTGTCAAGAATGGCGGTGAATAACCTGTATCAGCCTTGGAGAGCAATACTGTCTATGATCAACCAATGTCTCACAAGCAAGACCTCTGGACATAATAGGCCCAGATATCTAGTTCTTCAGATACTTTGGGGTATAATCACAAGTTTAAATGTTGATTTTGCTAAACTAATATGGGAGGAATTTGTACAAGCTATTCAGACCTTTCTCACTGACAAGGCCAATCTGGACAGTCCTACTAAGAAGGGCAGGAAAGACAAGCCTTATGTTATTCCGTATTGTCGGTTCACAAAGTTAATCATCTGTCACTTGGGAAGAATTCATAACATTCACCAGAGATCAACATCTCTGTTTCATCTTGCTAAAGAAGATCTCAGACTTGGTAATCTCAAATTCGTTCCTAAAGGCGAAGAAGATGAAGTCTTTGGAATGCCAATTCCCAATGAGCTAATCTCGAACAATATCAGGAATGCACCGTACTACAATGCTTATTTGGAAATGGTCGCAAAGCATGATCAGAAAGTTGCAGCCGAAAAGGAAGGAAAGATGAAGACTGCAAGTGCCAAGCAACCCAAGTCAAAGTCTGCTACAGAGAAGTCAAGCAAACCAGCACCTGCATCAAAACCTAAGCCTGCTAAGGAAAAACCATCTAAGCCCTCTACTGCTAAGCCACCCAAGCCGAAGCCTACTAAAGCTACACCCCTACAAAAGGCCGGCAAGGGTAAAGTTGCAAAAGTTTGTAACGTGAAGAGCTCTTTCCAGCTGGTTGATGAACCTGATGAAGAACCAGCTCAACCTGAACCTGAACCTGAGCCCGAACAAGAAGGTGAAAGTGAAGAATATGATATGGAACATGCTATTCAGATGAGTCTAGAATTGTTTCAGGTACAGGGTCATGCACATGTTGGAGGTGTGGCGATTCGAGAACCTGTTGTAGAGGCCACTCGACCATTCCATGTAGTTGAAGGCAAGGGTAAAGCTATTGTTACTGAAGAACAAGTTGCCCAATCACTGTTAGCTCTACACACACCAAAGAGGAGAAGCACCACGGACCAATTTATACTCCAAAGGCGGACTCCAGCTACTGAAGAGGCTTCAAATGGACCCTCTACATAACCACAGGATAACACATCGACAAATATAGTTCGTGACACCCTGTCTCCTGCAGATGCTGGAACAGGTGCAGATACATACAGAACAAATAATGGAGGTGATACTGAGATACTGTAGATTGGTGATGAACAAGGTGATGATGTGACAGAGGAGGTAAATCTAGAAGACAAGACAGCTGAGATTGACGAAGACCATGCTGGATCAGACCCTGGTAAAACTCACAAGTCTTGACCTCCACCAGAGCAGGTATTCGTGGATGAAGACCAGGCTGGACTAGACCCTAGAGAATGCGGTGTGGCTCTTGCTGGACCAGACCTTGAGCCCACGCATGATGAATTTATGGCTGATTTATACCCTAAGGTTCAGGAAAGCTTGAAGTTTCCAACTGATGAACATGTCATCTTAGAGGAACCACTAAGTTCATCCGGGACTCTCTCTTCAATGAAGAATCAGATGATGCTTATACTATTAGAGATCAGTTCATAAATGACAAAGCAACTGAAGATGAACAGGAGAAACTCAATGTGGAATCAAAAGTGGTCTCCATGGTCACTGTTCCAATTTATCAAGCGTCTTCCTTAGTCCCACCAATGTCCACACCCGTTATTGATCTCTCACCTCCTAAACACGCACCATCTACCACTCAAGCACCAGTCTTTACAGCAACAACATCGACTACAACAACAACCCGTCCACTTCCACCTCCACCACAATAACAAAGCATAACAGATTTAGTATTAGTTGTGCGTGTCACAGCACTTGAGCAGAAATTCGCTGCTTTTGAGCAAAAGAGCAAGACTCTTGATAACACGACTCAGAATCTCGGATCTAGGGTCTTCACTTTGGAGCTAAGGGATCTGCCTCATAAGATTGATGAAGTTGTCCGTGAAAATGTCAAAGAGGCGATACAAGTAGCTTTACAGGCTCCCCTTAGAGATCGCTTCAGAGACTTGCCCAAAGCTGACATGAAAGAAATGCTTCACCAAAGGATGTTTGAAACTGGTTCTGACAAATCACTTCCAGAACATATCGCACTCTATGAAGCTCTTAAGGCATCTATGGAATGGGCACAAAGGGACGAATTATTTGCTGAACATGATAAGTCTCGCAAGAGACGATGTGATGATCAAGATACTCCTCCTCCTCCACCAGATTCTGATCTCATTAAAAAGAAATGACATAACTCTGGAGCTTCAGGCTCATCACAGCCCCCAGCTCCTTCAAGCTCCTCTAAGCAATAGTTCGGCCCTCATTTAGAACAACCAGTCAAAGACATACCAATGCCATATACTGCAAATATATTTGATTAAGAGGATACTGGTTCTACACATCTTCCAAAGAACACGCCAAGGCCAGAATGGTTAAAACCTATTCCAAAGGAAGACAGACCAGCCACTCCAGAACCTGCCTGGGTCATTCCTACATCTCACATTTCTGATGTTGTGAACAACTGGGCCAATGCTTTAGCTACCACGTATCAAGATCTGGCAAAGAACTCTTTACTTGAAAAGTCTAGAGATATGCGGACGTTTATGAACTGGTATTGCCAAAAGATAGGAAAGACCCAGCTTACTCAAGCAAATTTTAAAGGTCAAGCTTATGAAGTCGTTAAAGCTTTCTACCCAGACGTTGTTCATCTTTAGTTCCAGATGAAAGAATGCCACAAAATGCTTACAGATCAGATTGACTGGACTAATCCAGAAGGTGATCAAGACAGGATTCATATTAACAGACCTTTGCCTCTTAGTGGTCCACCAGGTCATGTCACTATTCAAACTCAATTCTTTTTCAATAAAAACTTGGATTATTTGCGATATGGTAGTAAAGGACGCGGACCGACTTTGTTAATTTCCAAGATAAAGGCTGCTCGTTATCATGACTTTGGACTTGAGCTACTCGTACCTGAGCATATGTGGATCAATGATGTCTGCACCTATGACATAAGTGCCTCTTATGGTATCTCTCATTGGTGGTTTAATCGTTAGAAATTCTACATTGACCGACACACTACTGACTCAAGCCACAAGGTAGTCAGAACTCACATGCGTATACTTAGTGTTGTTAGTATAAAAGCCTACTTTTGCTACGGGTATGACTACCTTAAAGAGATTACACTGCGCAGAGCTGATTATCAAGAATACACGATTGCAGAAAAGGACTTCAAAAACTTGTATCCTAGTGACTTTGAAGACCTAAATCTGCTGCTTCCACAAGGTCATCTTAATCATCTTCCTGGCTCAGACAAACGTATGCTTTCTACTACTGTTGATTTGTGGACACGTAACTTAGTGATTCGACAGCGGGTTGAAGACTTCCAGCTAGGCATTGAGAGCAACTAGAAATAGGTGAATCTCACTAAACCAGGATGGGATGCAACAGGCTTCGCATACAAGCATGACTATACAATCATTGACTCGCCTCGTGCAGTTGTATTCCCTGTCAGTAATAATGAACGGAAGATCATAAGGTTCAATGAGATTTACAAATTCAGTGATGGTACATTGACAAATATTCTAGAAGCACTGGATTACAGAGTTAAGGAGTACAAGGTTAATCAGCTCAATCCGGGTATGAACACACGGTTTTGGACTGCTAAGGATGTGACAAGGAGCAAGGAATTTATACATGCCATTGAACAGAGACTCAAGACTAGAAGGATCTTTTGGAACTTGGAATGCTTTGTTGGTGGTCGCGCACAAGATATTGACTACAGATTACTTTAGAGAACCGAATGAGCACATCATCTCTACATTCAGGTCAATATCTTTTGTGGTGTATATATTGTATCTTGTACATTATAGAGTAGTGTTGTATTTAGTGTTATGTGTCAGTGTATGAATTTTTCATTAAATTTAAAATCCTTCAAACCTATCATACAAGACACTAACAGAATCCCTCATTATGGAAACCATACAATCGTTTAAGCTCAGATTGTTTAGATCTATATCTAGGATAAACAATAACAATGATAACAATAGCGGAATATAATGAAGTCAATTGTTATTGATCAAGGTTTTTCATTCATACGTTTCCATACAAGCCCCAATTCTAGACGATCAACTCTAGAACATGTTATCTACACTATAATAAGGAATCATAGATTCTTGAGGCTAAAACAAACAAACCCTAGGCATCAACTTAGAGGACTTGACGCCTAGACACACACACACACTTTTCCTGGTGTTTAAAACCTATAACTTGTATCTCTTTATATACTAGAGATATCTAGGTTTACAAGGAAACATAATAAATACAATAAGGAAACTAAATCTTTTAATCTTTATCTTTATTCTTCTTGAGCATATCTTTTAGTATCTTCTGATATCTTCCATCTTTTGTAGAATATACTCCACCAGCTTGAAGAATCTCTTATTGTCGATTTAGGTCCTTTTCCTTTAAGTCCTTCTTGTTTCATTCTTGTTTTGTCTTATCAACTCAAATATAATTCCCAACAATCTTCCCCTAGTTGATAATGACAAAACCAAATAAGCACAAACTTCCCCTGAAGTTAATATACGAATGAAAACTTCCCCTTAAGCTACCAAGGATCTACAAGTTGCAAATCATCAAATCTTCTTCCCTTTTTGTCAATATCAAATAGGAGACTAAAGTATGCAACTTTGATCTTCACAGCTACAAACCAATATTACACTTTTAATCCAAGTATTCCATTGACCCAAATTGCCCTCCATTACGCACCTTAAAAAAATGAACTTGAGCAGTAGAAACTTACACTAGCAGTAGTAACAAAGGCTAGTAGTAGTAAAAACCTTCACCTCGATGTAGCATATAAATGGTTAAATATTTTAACATTAAGCTTCCCCTGAAACCCATATGTCAACCATTTCTCGAATGTAGGCTCTATGTAATGATCATTGATGAAGAAAACTAAGTATAACGAACTTGATGCTGAAGTAGAACAACCCAAACTTGTGTCTTATATCTTGCACTATCCACGTGACTTCGAACGTTTACCCAAACCGATGTATAGGGAGACCGTAATATCTTGACAATTTATCCTCATCTTCTATAAGACACATAACCAAAGTGATAGCAAATGTGAGCATTGCGCACCATAAGAAAAATCACACACCTTTGCTAGATTTGTCAATTCTTCATCACATCGTTTCTAAGCATGAACAAGTTATCTCTAAAGTGTTACACTCACTTTAAGATATGATAAAACACAAACCTAAATAATTTCACTTCACCATCAAATAAGTGATAAACAATCTTCTTCGTAACCACATCTTCAATAAATATGAGCCTTTTAATCCTTTAAGAACATTAAAAAAAATCGTAACCAAAAATCTTCTTGTGTGTGTTATGGATAACCAAAATTGTAAACCAAAAAGTTTAAACTGTTTGTGTTGTCTGATATCCCATACATGTGTGTTGTCCGATATATGTCAATACTAGCAGTACAATCTCATAGCTAGCAGTATAAACAAAGTAAACAAGGAGTACTAATACACAACTGGCAGTATTAATTTTCTTTAATCTAAATGCTAGCAGTACTATCATCCAATCAACATCCTGGCAGTACTAACCCTAGCTGTAATAATGAACAGTAGCACAAACATTCTATATTTGAAGACAATAGCAGTATTAACATAGAATGTATTCGAACAGTATTAACTAGTACTCAAACAGCACTAATTTTGCATGTGAATCCAACAGTTGTACTTACTATACGAAACAGCAGAAACATACTTCATTGAAGCCCAAACACGTATGAATAGTACTGTCTCCTTTTTGCATCAGTACTTCTATTAGCAGCATAAATCGTCCATTTACAACATTAACGAACATCATTAAAATTCATCACTTTGCTTCCTTTATCTTTGAGCCCAAAAGTACACGAACAGTACTACTCTTTTTGTGTCAAACAGTACTAATATTCTTTCTTTAACAACACTAAGATATTTGAAGACTAATATGCCTGGAGCCCACATGATTTTCTTGAACAACAATTGATTTTCTAAAATATAAACCTTGGACCCCACATGTCTTGAGGCCTAACGAATAATATTAATATGATATGTATAGTTGCTGTCATTCTTTGCCTCAATCAGTACCTTCCATATTAACATTCATGTGTATATGAATTCATCTCTTAGCCGTATCTTCTTACTTTATAAGAGATCTTGTTTCTTAATAGAAGATCTCTTTGTCTCCATAAAAACCAAATCTCTTCCATGTATGCCTTCGTTTTAACTTTATCATTATAACTGCTGTTGCATATAAGCAGCAGTATTAACATCAAACGAACCATTAATATGAATATACCTGCTACTGCACTATCAAGAAGAATACAATGACATCATTTGCTGCTTCTTTTTCTTTTCCTTGCCTCCAGAAATTGATCACAGCTACCATGTTCCTTTATAGAATTAGGGTTTTGTGAAAAACCCTAATATTCACCGAATTGCACTAGGAATCAAAAACTGAATTTTAACACGCTTATTCTTCATAAAATCAACACAATACAACCTTGTAGATCCTAGATCAAGAGCCACGAGGCTCTGATACCAATTGTGGAAACCATACGATCGTTTAAGCTCAGATTGTTTAGATCTATATCTAGGATAAACAATAACAATGATAACAATTATGCTGCGGAATATAATGAAGACAATTGTTATTGAACAAGGTTTTTCATTCATACGTTTCTATACAAGCCCCAATTCTAGACGATCAACTCTAGAACGTGGTATCTACACTATAACAAGGAATCAAAGATCCTTGAGGCTAAAACAACCAAACCTAGGCGTCCACTTAGAGGACTTGATGCCTAGAACACACACATACTTTTCCTGGTGTTTACATCATTGACACATATAAAACAATATCTAGGGATCTCTTTATATAGTAGAGTCCATCTAGATTTACAAGGGAAAACATAATTGTATAAGGAAACTAAATCTTTTAATTCTTTAATAAACTTCATCCTAATCTTCAAGAATCATATCTTTTGGAATCTTTTAACTTTTGTAGAATAAACTCCACCAGCTTGTAGAATTCCATAATGCTAGATTCAGTCCTTATGTTTCATTCTTGTTTTGTCTTATCAACTTAAATATAATTCCCAACACTCATAGATTAAGAAGGAGCATTAATATCTTGCCCATTCGGCTTGTGATTAATCAACACAATTTTCTCCTAATTGATTAACATATTCGAATCCATTGGTATCCAAAATATCAAAGGGTTTGAAATTTTTGATAAGGGGAGGAAATGTGATTTAAATATGAAAAATGATAAAAAAATGTGATTTTGTGGACTCATGTATATACTATATCCTCCTTGTGCTAAACATTTTTGGTTAATCGATGCACATGTTGAGGGGGAGCATTTATGAAAAATTAAAAAACAATCAAAGTACAAAAATCTTTGATATTTTTATCACAAGTACCTGATTGAGTTTTTCAATTGGTTTTATGGCAAGGTGAACTGTACCAAAAAGACTGTCCATGTATTTAATTTTATCGAAGTTATAAGGTTGGTAAGGTTAGGTATTAGTTCCCATGATCCAGCCAGAACCGGAAGGATCTACCCAGGGACAATCGACTAGTTAGTGTAAAAGTCCTTAGGCATGACATAAAAAAGGAGTAAATGTGAGAATAAGGGAATAGTGCCGACTGAGATGGAGCTAGAAGTGGAACAAACCTAACAAGGTTCTAGTTATGAAGTCTCGGTAAGCAATGAATGGGTTAAAGAATGAAAAAGAAATGTAAGGATAAAGGGTGTAAAGAAAGAAGCCCTCTATACACTTAGGCAGAAACCGGGCCAATACATCTGCTGTCAGAATCACAAAGATGATTGCTGACATTGAAGACTGACATCATGGACCTAGTGATGCAATGCACAACCCTCCCTAGCCACTCAGAATCTCCCAAAAGATTTCTGTTTCATTTTTCATAGAGACTAAACACGTAATCTATTAACTTTCTCACTCCGAGTTAGTTGATATTAAAAATTTGGCAATCCGCTCTAGCCTCCGATCACTAAAACCAAAACACACAATTAAGTCTAGAGCCAAGTGATCATTAATTAATCTAATTATGACACTATTCTATGTTTACTTGTCATTCGTCATTCACACAATGTGAATACAAGGATTATCATAAGAGTCCTACGCATTATCCTTGTGGTTTTGCCAGAACATCCGAGAGATTCTTATGTATTCACAATGAAGATGGAAATATTGCTTGAGCCAACATCAAACAAGCTTATGGTATGTGACTTGTGAGATCCTTAATGGGTCAAACTAGTGACACTGGATATCGAATAGGTCCAGATTATGAATTGACGATTGATGAATTTTGATAAAAGCTTAACACTCTCGATGTGTCACAAAAACACTTTCTCAAGTGATACGTCGATTGATTTTCAAATCAATTTTCCTCTTCAATCGGTAAGATAGTAACTAACCGATTCACTTTTATCGTGCTATCTACTTTGAGACGTTCTGATTAAGAGAACATGTAAGTAAGGCGATTATGATGTTTATACATTAGAAGATCCGACACTTATACTAGAAATCCTGTCAAGGAGATTCTTCTTAAGATTGAATCTACCTGACAAAGCCATATTCGTCCACAAGCTTTATTGCTAACTGTTTTATTACAGGTTCAAGTAAAGATGTAGAATGGAACGATTATCCTCATTCCAGTGGAGTCTATTTCTGATACCGACTTTGATCATTACTCGACCAGTTATCATCTAAAGACCTCATGGAAAAAGTCAGTATATTGTTTCAAAGCTTCTGCTAACTCTGATATCAAAGTCCCTCTTGAAAGTGTAAAGTATTAGTTAAAGGAGCTTCCAAGAACAAAGTGATAATCAAGCTTTCTCTATCATGTTAGGTTTATAATGTGCATGCCAGTCTAGTTGTACAAAGCAACAAGGATGATTGAAAAGACTAAAAGATGATGATTTGTAGATTACTTTTGATGATGATTCTCAAAGTAGCTCAAGATCACATATCAAGTACAAACACAAGCACACATGACAAAGACTTGTACAACCTTGGAATCATCAAAAAATTTCCCAACAATTATCCAAGTTCACTTCTCAATATTTCAAAATTAAACTTGAAAAAGTTGAACTTCTGGTTTTTGCTAAGCAGATATTGCACTAAGCAGATAATTACAGAAGCCATAATGCTACTAAATTCATTCCATGTAGTTGTTTTTGGACTTAAGCATTGTAAAATAGTATGAATAAGGAATTTCCATTGTGGGGAGAAGAATGCTTTATAGAAAGTGAGTTTTTATGAATCCTGCTCATACCCCATTAATGCAAGTTGTTCAAAGATGGTATCATTGGGTAGACAATCAACACCTTCAGCATCTTCCAGTTGAATATCTCTTATCATAGTTGATTCAGTTATGATTATCTTCTTCACATCCACTAGGGTTTGTAACTGTACTTCCCTATTGATAGTTTTTGCCTTGATAGTAGCCCAGAATTGTTCAATACATGAAGTATAGATTGTAGGATTAACCATTAATGCATGCTTAATAGGGTGTGCATTTAATAAATCCACAATTTGTTCAAACCCTTCACTTTCTGCGGGTTTAGACAAGAATGCTACCATGTTGTGAGTATCAGCAAACTTTAGGGTCGTCTTTGTGTTGGGTTTTGATGATGGATGATAAAATTGAGTTAGGGTTTATGATTAAAGAGTATATGAAAGAGAGAAATTGATTAAATGAGTGATTGAAACCCTTAATCGAAGTATTTATGAAAATACCCTTAACATCATTAACCATCACTAGCAGTAGTAAGTTTACGCCTAGCAGCATTAACTTTTACCAGCAGTAGTAAGTTTATGCCTAGCAGCATTAACTTTCACCAACAACAGTAAGTTTATGCCTAGCAGCATTAACTTTGAGTCACCAGTATTAACTCCAATTCCATTCCAAACACTCTGTCTGTTTTTAATATATTCAACTCTCTTTCTGTTTTTCAACTCACCACTTCTCTCAATTCTTTTTCTCACCAAATCACTCTGTCTGTTTTTACACAGCTCTCTTTCTGTTTTTATTCTCATCAACTCACTCAATTCTTTTCCTCACTAAATCACTCTGCCTGCTTTTACACAGCTCTCCTTCTGTTTTTATTCTCACCAACTCTCTCACAAAATACACATTTTCAAAATCTAAATTACCAGTTTTAATGGTACTTTTTCCTAGGATTTTCCCTCCTTTGGGGTTCCCTCCAAAAGCAACATATCCTCCATCTATATTTTCATAGTCCGTAAGATAGGACATTGTTAGAAATTAAAAGACTTATTGATGATCTTAGAGTTACTGCTGCTCATGTTTGTGTTACTGTTGTAAAGCTAAAGTTAGTACTGTTCATTAAATTTAATGAAAAATATGCTAAGTAGTTAGTGCTGCTAGTATAAAGTTAGTACTGCTAGTTCACAGTTACCACTGTTAGTATATATTAGTACTGCTAGTGTAAAGTTAGTACTGCTGGTGAAGATTGAAGAAAATATTCTAAGTAGTTACTACTGCTTGTGCTCAGTTAATGCTGCTAGTACAAAAGTTACAACTGCTCAAAGATTAAGACTGCTGAAAGAGTTTCTACTGTCAGAGAAAGGATAAAGAAAGAAGAAAGGATAAAGATTGTTTAGAGATCAAGATTACTTACATGATAAGTGTTCGACTAGGACACCTTGGTGTATAAAAGGAGGTCCTAAGGAATACAGTTTATATAATCAAAATTCTAGAAATATTTTGTTTAGATATCGTCATAGCTTTAAAGTTTTGTAACCTTAATACTAGGAGAGTATTCGTATTATTCTTAATAATATTGGAGCTTTTATTGTTTGTTGAATTCATTGTGTTTTACTGTTTCATTAAGAATTCTTCTAATATTAAAGATTAGATTCCGCATAATCTTTAATACACTTAACAAAGTTTCTACTATAGTTGTGTTAGATTTATCTAATATAACTAAACTTTAAACAAGCTTAAGGAATTCGATATATTGAAGTGGGATCCAATAAGAGGTATTCTACTCCTGGGACAACAAGTGGTATTAGAGCTTGTTGCTTTGAGAAACTTTGCTAGAAGATATGGATCAAGACTCTGCACACATAGTGGCTGCATCAAAGGTTCCTATGTTCAAACCGGGTGAGTTTGATTTATGTAGGATGAGGATCAAGCAGTGCATCAGATGATTGATTATGCATTATGGGAAGTCATAGAGAATGGAAACACTCCACCAAAAACAACAGTTGTGGAAGGTGTTGAGAAAGTAATACCTCCTACAACTGCTGAAGAGAAGGCTTAGAAAAGATTTAAAGTAAAGGCCAAAAGTACCTTAATGATGGGCATTCCTAATGAACATTAGTTTAAAGTTTAACTCAATTAAGGATGCTAAACTATTGATGGAAGCTGTTGAAAAGAGATTTGGTGGGAATAAAACTACTAAGAAGACCCAAAGAAATCTTTTAAAGCATTAGTAGGAAAACTTCACTGCTCCAAGCTTAGAGATGCTTGATCAAACCATTGATAGGCTTTAAAAGCTTGTGAGTCAGTTGGAGCTTTTGGGAGAAATGATTTCACAAGAAGATGTGAAACAGAAGCTATTAAGGAGCTTGTCATATTCGTGGAATACACATGTTGTTAAGTGGAGAAATAAAGCTGAGTTAGAAACAATAAGCATAGATGACCTCTATAACAACCTAAAGGTGTATGAACCAGATGTCAAAAGGATGTATAGCTCAAGTTCAAGCACACAGAACATGGCTTTTGTGTCCTCATCAAATAACAACTCTGGCAGCAGTAATGAAGTAGTTAATACTGCTCAAACAGTTAATATTGCTTATGTAGTTTCTACTACCAGCACTCAAGTTAATACTGCTAACTCTTCAAGTGTTGATAACTTGAGTGATGTTGTTATTTATGCATTCTTGGATAGTCAACCAAATAGTCCTCAACTTGTTACTAAGGACTTACAACAAATTCATCTAGATGACATTGAAGAGATGGATTTGAGATGGCAAATGGCCATGTTGACTATCAGGGTTAGAATATTTTTAAAGAAAACTAGATGGAGGCTTACAGTCAATAGCAATGAGAATATTATCTTTGACAAGTCCAAAGTGGAGTGCTACAACTGCCTTAAGAAGGGACATTTTGCTAGGGAATGCAGAGCCCCAAGGAATCAAGACTACAAGAACAAGGAAAGTACAAGAAGGACTATACCTATGGAAACTTCCACTTCTACAGCTTTGGTGTCATGTGATGGTCTTGATGGGCATGACTGGAGTGATCAGGTAGATTAAGGACCTAATTATGCACTCATGGCTTACTCATCTTCAAGTTTTGACTCAGAGGTATCTAACAATTCAAATTGTTCAAAATCTTGTTTCAAAACTATTGAAACTCTTAAATCTCAATATGATCAACTATATAATGATTTTAAGAAATCTGAGTAAATGGTTCTAGCTTACAAGATAGGATTAGAGTCAGTAGAATAGAAACATGAAGTTTATAAGGCAAATGGGTCTATTTATTCACAAGATATAAAGGTCTTAAAATTTGAAATTAAATGTAAAGATATAGCTATTAGAAAGCTCAGGAAGAAGCTAGAAATAGCTCAAAAAGAAAAGGATAGCATTCAGTTTTATGTAGATAAATTTGAAAATGCATTTAAAAGTCTAGACAAGCGCATAAAGTGTTAGATTGTTGATAATCGTAATAAATGCTTAGGATATAATGCAGTTCCACCTCTTTTACAGGTTTAGATGAGTTTGTTAATAAGCCTATAGTCAAGAATAGAAAATCTAATGAAGAAGTGTCTAAGGTAGTTAAGAAGTCTAATGTTTCTCCAATTATTGAAGATTAAGTGTCAGATAATGAGGAAGAAAATGTGTCTCAAACTAAAACTGAGAAGAAAATAGTTAAGCCAAGTATTACTAAGATAGAGTTTATCAAACCTAAGCAACAAGAGAAAACTGCTAGGAAAACTGTTAAACAAGTTGAGAAACAGAGGTAAAACACTCACAGTCCAAGAGGCAATCAAAGAAATTGTAACATTATGATGTCTCAAAAACTAGGAAGCAATTTTGAGATGTTTAATAAGGTCTGTTATGTGTGGAAGCTTTGATCATTTGCAAGTTGATTGCAATTACCTTCAAAAACAGTTTCAAATTCAAAGGATGGTAAAACCTGTTTGGAACAATGCTCACAGGGTGAATCATCA
Source organism: Tanacetum coccineum (assembly GCA_026074375.1). Taxonomy (NCBI): domain Eukaryota; kingdom Viridiplantae; phylum Streptophyta; class Magnoliopsida; order Asterales; family Asteraceae; genus Tanacetum; species Tanacetum coccineum. The sequence continues at coordinate 21,543 of BQNB010052249.1, forward strand.
AAACTTTTCTATAAAAACTCACCCCTATGCTAAAAAGAACATTGTTCCAAGAGCAGTACTAATGAAGTCTAGCTTAGTATCTATTAATATTGCTAGACAAAATATTTCAAAAATAGCGGTATCAGTTAATACTGATCACTCAAAAACAATAGTGAATGCTGGTAGACCAATGTCATATCTTTCTAATAAGGCACATTCAGCTGTTAAGAGGCCCATTAACAAGAATACAGCATTTAAAAACAGTAATTTTAATCAGAGGGTTAATACTATTAAGGATAAAAATGTTAATAATGTTAGGCCAAAAGCAGTAGTTAATACTACTATGCCAAAAGCAATAGTTAATGCTGTTTAGGAAAATAATGTTAATGCTATTAAGTCCTCAGCTTGTTGGGTTTAGAAACCAAAGACTAAAGTTTTAGACTATGTTTCTAAACACAATAGTGCATCAATCACCCTAAATAAGTTTGATTATATTGATGCACAAGGCAGATCCAAGTCAATGATGGCTTGGGTCCCCAAAAGAAACTGATTTTCTTATCCAATGTGCTGGGCAATCCACAAATGGATTTATAGGATAAAGGAGTGATTGATAGTGGATGCTCAAGGCACATGATAGGGAACAGGTCCTATCTTACAGACTACGAAGAAATAGATGAAGGATATGTTGCTTTTGGAGGAAACCCCAAAAGAAGGAAAATCACAAGAAAAAACAGAGTCATTTGGGTGAGCTAAAATAATTGAGAGAATTAAGTGAGCATAAAAACAAAAAGAGAGATGTGTGGAATAAAATAGACAGAGAGTTTTGGTGAGAAAAAGAATTAAGATAGTTGGTGAGAATAAAAACAGAAAGAGAGATGTATGGACTAAAAACAAATAGAGTGATTTAGTGAGTAAAAGAATTGAGAGAAATGGTGAGTTGAAAAACAGAAAGAGAGTTGAATATATTAAAAATAGACAGAGTGTTTGGAATGGAATTGGAGTTAATGCTGGTGACTCAAAGCTAATGCTGCTAGGCATAAACTTAATACTGCTGGTGGAAGTTAATGCTGTTAGGCATAAACTTACTACTGTTGGTGATGGTTAATGCTGTTGAGGGTATGTTCATAAATACTTCGATTAAGGGTTTCAATCTCTCATTTAATCGATTTCATTCACTCATATACTCTCTATTCATAAACCCTAACTCAATTTCATCATTCATCATCAAAACCCAACACAATGACGACCCTAAAGTTTGCTGATACTCATAACATGGTCGCGTTTTTGGCTAAACCCGCTGAAAGTGAAGGGTTTGAGCAGATTGTGGATTTTCTTAATGCACACACTATAAAGTATGCACTAACGATCAATCCTACAATATATACTTCATGCATTGAACAATTCTGGGCTACTGTCAAGGCAAAAACTATCAATGGGGAAGTACAGTTACAAGCCCTAGTGGATGGAAAGAAGATCATCATTACTGAGTCGATTGTAAGAAGAGATCTTCAACTAGAAGATGCTGAAGGTGTTGATTGTCTACCCAATGCTACCATCTTTGAACAACTTACATTAATGGGGTATGAGAAAATTTCACAGAAGCTTACTTTCTATAAGGCATTCTTTTCCCCATAATGGAAATTCCTTATTCATACTATTCTATAATGCCTAAGTTCTAAGACTACTGCATGGAATGAGTTTAGTAGCACTATGGCTTCTGCAATTATCTGTTTGGCTACAAATCAGAAGTTTAACTTTTCAAAGTACATTTTTGAAAGTATGCTTAAAAACCTGAAGAATGTGTCTGGTAAATTCTTGATGTATCCAAGGTTTGTACAAGTCTTTTTGGATAAGCAACTGGAAGGGATGTCAAATCACAAGAGGATTTATGTTACACCCTCTCATACTAAGAAGATATTTAGGAATACGAAAAGGGTAGGGAAAGGATTTTCTGGTAGAGTCACACCCTTATTTCTAACCTTAGTGGTACACAATCAAGAAATGGGTAAAGGTTCAGCAATGCCAACTCATCTCCAGCACACACTCACCATTATTCAACCATCAACATCCTAACCCCTAAAGACTCAAAAACCTAGAAGGCTAAATAGAAAGGATACTGAGGTACCCCAGCCTAGTAGTCCTATAACCAATGTAGCAGATGAGGCTGTCAATGAGGAGATGGATGACAATTTGGTAAGGGCTGCCACTACTGCTTCTAGCTTAGAAGTAAAGCAGGACAGTGGTAACATCATTAAGACCCGATCCAAGGCAACACCTAATGAAGCTGGTTCCCAAGGAACTACTTTAGGTGGTGGTCCCAGGCGCCAAGAAACCATATGGGATACAATTACTCAGACTAGGTTTGAGAATGTATCTAAACTTTCCAATGATCCACTGCTCACAAAAAGTAACACACTTTGAAGTGGTGAGGATAGTCTGAAACTTCAGGAATTGATGGAATTATGTATAACTTTACAATCAAGAGTTCTTGCTTTGGAGACTACAAAGACTACTCAAGCTAATGAGATTGCAGGTTTGAAAAGGAGAGTCAAGAAGCTAGAGAGGAGGAATAAGTCAAGCACTCATAGGCTTAAAAGATTATACAAGGTTGGTTCATCTAGAAGAGTGGAATCCTCTGATAAATAAGGTTTGGGTGAAGAGGATGCATCCAAACAGGGGAGGATAGCTAATATTTTATGTTAATAAAGACATTTACTTGGTCAATGTTCACACTAATGAAGATATGTTTGGTGTTAATGACTTAGATGGTGATGAGGTGATTGTTGATAATGTAGATGTGGTTGAAGAAGTTACTGATGTTATTGTAAAAGCTAAGTTGGTTAGTGCCGTTGAAGAAACAGTTAATGCTGCTGCTACAACAGTTAGTACTGCCAGTACAATTCCAGTTAGTACTACTACAAATACAAATACAACAACTACAACAGTTAGTGATGTTGAAATTACTTTGGCTCAAGCATTGGCAGAGTTGGAAAAGTGCAAAACTCAAGGCTGATAAGGTTATGATAGAAGAACCAGAGCAGGGTATAACTATAACAACACTTACAATAACAACAACTGCTATAACACAAACAACTGCTAGCACAAGACCCAAGGTTAAAGGGATTGTTATTCATGAACAGAAACAAGCACCTACACCAACTGTTTCTTCACAACAACCATCACAGGTTAAGGTTCAGGACAAGGGTAAAGGCAAAATGGTTGAACCAGAACCTGTGAAGAAAATATCGAAGAAAGATCTACTCAGGTTTGATGAAGAACTTGCCTTCAAGCTACAAGCTAAAGAAGAAGAAGAAGAAAGGCTTGCTAGCGAAAAATCTCAACAAATGGAGGAAGCCAACATAGCTTGGGATGATGTTCAGGCTAAAATTGATGCTGATTATCAGTTGGCTCAAAGACTGCAAGCTCAAGAGCAAGAAGAATTGACTGATGAAGAAAAGGCAAGATTATTTATACAATTCTTAGAGCAAAGAAGAAAACATTTTGTAGCTAAAAGAGTAGAAGAGAAGAGGAACAGACCACCAACAAGAGCTCAACAAAGGAGTATCATGTGTACTTATCTGACAAACATGGAAGGATGGAAGCCTCAAAATTTGAAGAACAAGTCCTTTGGCAATATTCAAGAATTGTTTGACAAAGCAATGAAAAGGGTGAATGCCTTTGTTGTCTTCAGAACTGAGTTAGTGGAAGAGAATTCAAAGAAAGCTAAAGCAGAGGTAGCACAAGAGAGAATTTCAAAAAGAGCAGGGGAAGAGCTGGAACAAGAAAGTATTAAGAAGCAGAAGGTGGATGAGGATAAAGAAACTGTAGAGCTTCAAAGTTTAATAAAAGTCATTCTAGATGAAGAAGAAGTAGTAGATGATGCTATTCATTTGGCTACTAAGCCTCCAACTATTGTTGACTGGAAGATCTATAAAGAAGGAAAGAAAAGCTACTATCAAATAATAAGAGCTGATGGAAGTTCAAAGATGTACAGGGTCATTAGTCAAATGCTTAAAAGTTTTGACAGGCAAGATTTAGAAGACTTGTACAAATTGGTAAAAGCTAAATATGGATCAACAAGGCCAGTGGAGGACATGGATTTAGTTTTATATGGAGATTTGAGGACAATGTTTGAACCACATATTGAAGACAGAGTTTGGAGGAATCAACAAGATTACAGAGTGTTGGATTGGAAAATATATGATTCCTATGGAGTTTATTCATTGAGGATGCAACATGTGTACATTCATATGCTGGTAGAAAAGAGATATCCCCTTACACCTGCTATAATTACCGATATGTTAAACAAAGCTTCAATGTGATCATTTTAGTAAAATGGTATATCAGCTTCTTAAACTTCTCACAAAATAACTTAAGAATCAATGAAGTATTTGGAAGCATCCTCCCGGTGATTATGAAGCTTTTAATGAAGAAACTTGATGATTTTGGAGATAAATATCAAGTTTAGGGGAAGATTGTTGGGATTAAAAGACTTATTGATGATCTTAGAGTTATAGCTGCTTAGGTTTATGTTACTGCTGCTAAGCTAAAGTTAGTGTTGTTCATTAAATCTAATGAAAAATATGCTAAGTAGTTAGTGTTTGGAGATCAAGATTACTTACGTGATAAGTATTTGATATTTATAGAATAGATCATAGAGAATATTCTAAGTTTTAGGAATATATTGTAAATTGACTAGGACTCCTTGGTGTATAAAAGGAGGTCCTAGGGCATAGAGTTTATATAATCAAAAATCTAGAAATCTTTTGTTTTGATATCATTATAGCTTCAAGGTTTTGTAACCCTAATACTAGGAGAGTATTCGTATTATTCTTAATAATATTGGAGCTTTTATTGTTTGTTGAATTCATTGTGTTTTACAGGTTCATTAAGAATCATTCTAGTATTAAAGATTAGATTCCTCATAATCTTTAATACACTTAACAAAGTTTCTACTATAGTTGTGTTAGATTTATCTAATATAAAACGAGGTCATTCATAGAATTATATAAGCTTCAAGGTCTTCGTAACCCTAATACTTTCAAGATTATTCATATAATTTGCTTATTAATATTGAGCTTTTTTGGTTTGTTGATTCTATGTTCATTGACTTACTATTTCATTGAAAATTCTTCTTATATTAAGATTAGATTCTGCATAATCTTTAAATCATTCAACGATTTCTTACTATAGTTTCTGTTAGATTTATCTAATATAAATAAACCTTAAACATGCTTAAGGGAATTTGATGAATTGAGTGGGATCCAACACTCAAGCACCAAAATCTAGAATCATTTGCACCATCCATTTAACAAGCATTCTTCTACCATATCTAATGCATCTACCAATTCAAAGGCAAAGAGGAAGCAAACTAGTCACACATCCATCTGAGTTAGCTCTGAAGGTAAGACAGTGATCATGAACTAAGTCAGAGAGATAAGGAATATGCAGAAAAAATTTGGCACTCAATGCAAAGTCTTCAAAAAAGATCTACAAACCTACTACAACACCTCGAACTTCTTCAAACTCTAGAAACAAGAATATGGATACTACTCCAAGGTACAACAATGACAATCAAACCGGACAGTTTAGAATCAAAGGACAGTGACTGTTGCTGGGGCTAGGGAGACTGTAGGTAGTCAGGTAGTGCAGCAGACTGGGATACAGTGTTTCAATTGCAAGGAATTTGATCACTTCACTAAGGAATGCAGAAAACCAAAAAGGGTAAAAGACTACACGTATCACAAGGAAAAGATGTTGTTGTGCAAACAAGCTGAGAAAGAAATGTGTTCCATTTCAAGTAGAGCAAGTGATTGGCTTGAGGAATGAATGAGGAGATTGGATGAAACAAGATTTTGGAAGCACATTACAATTTTACTGGTAAAGATCTTCGAGGTCCTACTGCAGACTCAGGAAATGACAGAGCATTGGAACAGGGTACACAAACGAGCTAAATTAATGTGTTTACCAATGTGGAGACGCTTTCTAAGCAACTGATGATACACTAGTAACACATGTTTAGTAGAGAAATGATGATAGTAATGTCACTCCTTGATTCACCAGGTATGTGTGATATTGATATTCAGGACTGTTCAAATGCTGGTGATTGAGGGTTGTTGGCTTGCTAATTTAATTCAAATTTAAAACTTGATGTTGATGTCATCCCGCTAAAAAGATTCGAAAGCAATTTATAAAGAAAGAAAACTCATCACTTGCTATGAATTGAAAGGAGTGCAAATCTATTATTGCGAAAACTTAGTTGAACTCTGGGCGGAGTCTATTAGTATTTTGGGAATAGTTGTTTAATTGCATTCAAAAATAAACAGGACTGAGTTTTGAGTTTAAGAGATACAAGGCCTTAAATGACCGTACAGTTGACTATGACAAACTTGAACGCAAGTTAAATGAAACTCTGGGACTATTAGCTCAAAAAGACATTAACATAAAAGAAGGTTTAAAACTTAAAGCTATGAAATTTGAGTTGTCAAAGAAAAACATGACGAGTTAGTCAAACAGAGTCTTTTAACAAAAGTCCTCATTTGAGGTCTTGTCAAAGAGGAAAACATAGGTAATAAGGATTTGAAAACTTTAGGAAGAAGATAAAGACATTGACAAATGATTTCAATGGAAAAGAAATTAAAGTTTTGATATGAAATTGTTTACAAAAGGAATCAATAAATTCAAACCATTCATATGTTAGCTCCCAAAGGCCCAAATTCAATAGTTTGACCAACCTTTGGCAAATCCACATGTACCTTAAAAGGGCTTTATGAAAAAACATGTTTTAGAGATCCATATGACCAATAATGATACTGCAAACAGACTCGTCCCGATAGGGTAGAGACTTGACTCTTAAAAAAGAGAGTCGATATAATTGATTAAAGACTTAGTGAACTTATGACTACACAAAGCTAAATAGTCTTTATGAAAATTTTAAACTAGCATCACAAGAATATCATCAACAATTGGCACATGCAAACGAAGTAAGGAAGAAAATATGGAGAAAATATTTTGTGATATTTAAACCAAATATTTTTTAAAACATCGGTTTCTTACCTGTTTCAAAATCAATAAGTAAGAGTAGACAATCGTACAATGTAATGACAAATAACATAAATCACTTTATAGAACTTGTTAATTAAGCTTGGGAAAAGCATTCTCATAATCATTTTCGTGCCCTAACTGCTCTTGATATGGAAGTGCTAATAAAAACATATTTGATGCCTCTTGCCATAAAGACACAGAATGATAGTTTCACATTTGTTCATGAACTTAAGCAAGAAATGCATGCTGATTTTAAAGTTCGTTCAATCCTGTGAAAATGAAATTACCGAACTTGAATATGATAAAACACGAATTTTTCAAACATGTATGTTATACTTTTGCAAGATTGGGTGTCTATGATGTTATGTGTTCTTATTTGCATTCGTTATCTGATTAAGATGCTCACTCTTATTTGCAATGCTTATATCTTCATAAAGTGAAAGAATGTGAATGTCTGGCACAATAGCTTTCAAAACAAACTAAATCTATTAGTAAAAAAGTTTATACTAAGCTTTACAATGTTCTTGCCTAAATTAGAATCGCTAACACTCGTGATTTTCTTGAACTGGATTTACACAATGTCAAGAACAAATGAAATTGACACAGTTAGCTACGAAAAAGAGTCAAATGTTTTTAAAAAAGTACGTGAATATATTTCGAATAACAAGAATTTGCAAGCTCAATTGCCAAGAACAAGAACATTTGCTATAAGTGAGTTAAGAAATCATTGATAAATGCAAAGGAAAAGTTGTTGAAAACTAAGTTTGATTAACATTGTTGTTGGACAACCATATGCTCAAAGGATTCCAAAACCTTCAGTTTTAGGAAACGGCTCCTTTTTTAGACTCTCTTGAGAGGAAAAGTTTTTCATAAACAAAGTCGGTTCCCAAAACTAATGTGTCAGAAGGTTTATCAAAACCAGTCACTACACAGATTTTGCCTCAAACATCAAGACAAGCTGTAAGAAACATAAATGTGATTAGACCAGGCATGTATCGAATTAACACTAGGACAACAAAAACTAGAGCACGTCCGTTTGCCTCAAATTCTGGAATACTAATCCTCGAGTTTTACTTTACAGGAGTGAAGTCACAGATCTAATGTTAGCAGACCACAGCTTAGGAGCACCTCAAATTGAAAGATAAGTTGTGGCAAACAATTGTCAAGTGAAGGATAAGAGACTAAAGTAGAAGACACCCTAGGTCTCTAGTATTTCTATAAAATAAAGTCCTTATAACTACGAGTAATGGACAATTTAAAATCCAGAACTTGAATGTTATGTGTTTGTGCCTACTTGTGGAAATAAGAAGCTAAGTAAGGCCTATTTAGTACTAGAAAACCCAAAGTCAAGCGAACAAATCTGTTGCAACACCCTCTAAGAAAATAGTTGCATCAAAATCCATATTCAGAAACCAAGTGTTACTATAGGATGAATGTATGAGAAAATAGTAACAGGGAAGGGTAATTACCTGATTGTGGTCGTGCCAAGGCTTGGTGGCATGCTATTGGCGCGAGACATAGAGCCATGACGCACACTCGTGGTTCGCGCCTAAGCTCTCTCGCGCCGTGGCTAACAGCCCACGTGAAAGAAAAAATATATTTTTTTTTGAAAAACTAGCTGTTGGGGGGAGCGGGTTTTTGAAAAAAATACCTCCAGAACCCTTTTTTACCCCTTTTTTTAAAATCCTATAAATACCCCCTTTATATTTTATAACTTCACACACAATTTCTATATATATTCTACATCAATACTTCTCATTTTTCTTTGAAATATGGATCCAAATAATCTCAACGATTTCGACACAACCAACACATACGATCATTATGATGCTTTCTTTCAACCCGGACTATGATCGCTAATATGCAGAGATTACAGTCGTATCAACATTATATGTGTTTGTAGTTGTGAGCAAGAAGGACTTGGAACATATATCGTTAAACGGAGAAGAGGTGAGAAGAAAGCTAATCGCCGATCCTATTTAGGGCTACACGAGTACGAGCCTAAATATCGGGGAGAAGAGACATTTAGGCGGAAGGTATCGTTTATAGTCTACACTTTTTAATAAAATAGTCAACGATATCTTAAGTTATGATGTTCAGCCTATTCCCGAGTACTTTACTTATTTTAGCTCACGGCTCGATGCGACCAAATAATAAGCACGGCACAAATGGAGAACAGAATGGCTCGACCAAGAAGATGCAGCTTAACTTAACGGCTAAAACCCATTAGCTTGGGTTGATGAATTAGGGTTTACCGATGGATGAGTACATCAACGCGACTAGTTGATAAGGGATTTGGATTTCAAGTTGGATGAGTTTGGTGGTTGGTTAAATAAAATAAATCGAAAAACACACGCAAAGTATGTAATATATTCCGTATATAAATTACATATGAAAAATGAATAATTATATAATTCATATGGTGAGGTATATAATAAAGACAAACATTCAAAAGGAAAAGTCGTAGTATATAATACTTTACAAGTATTATATAAGAAACGTGATTAAAAATAATGGTAATAATATAATTCGACGCGTTTTCAAAAGTCACCAATTAAATTAATAAAAAGTTCTTGCGTAAAAGTAAATACACGTTTTAAAGTTACGAATTGAATAAAGGACGTTTTTAAAGTTTTTACAAAACTTATTATTTTATTTATTAGAATTATAAAATAATGTTATATATATTAGTGTTTCGTTGCGCGTTTTAACTAAACTAGTTGTTTTGTTTGTAAAAGTATATCTTTCGTTCATTTACCGGTTTATTGTATTATTATAATAAAAATCTTAAGACTATGATTTAATCCTCTTTATCGGGTTTTCCAAAATAATAAAAGTGTTAAACGAATAATACTAAGTATATAAATTTTTATAAATTTCGGCATGACCTAGTCGTTTATACGACGTTTCCATTTTTATCAAAACCAATGTTTTTCCTACTTTTAATCAATCAATGTTGCAATATACTCGCGTTATTCCATATCTATAATTAAACGAGACCAAATAGTAAATAACATCACTAAAACCAAACACACCCTATGTTGTTAAACTCATATCCAAATGCCCTCTATGTAGGTGTTAACCACAAAAACAAACACCCCTCCGCTACAGTAACAACGCAGATCCAAACACCCTTTTGGGGCTATAAAATCACAAACCAAACACACCCTTACGGGCGTTTAACCACTAAACCAAACACCCTTATTCGGGTTGTAAAACCAGAAAACAAACACCCCTTAAAATTAATAATAATACAAAAAAATGAATTTACAAGTAAACCAACCACCCAAAGGTAGAGGTGGTGGTGGTACGCGGCTGTGACAGCCGCGGTGGTGGCTCTTGGTGGTTGTCGTGGGTGATGTTCGGCTGTGGTGTGGCAGCGGCTGTGGAGGTGCGGCGATTTTTGACGAGGTAATATGGTGAGGAGTGGTGGTGATGTTGTTGTTGGAGTGACAGCCGTGGTGGCGGTGGTGTTAGCTGCAGCGGGAGTGGCGGTGGAGGGAGATGGTGATGTGGGGCGTGAGGTGTGGCGGTGGGAGATGATGACGGTGGTGTTGTTGGCGATAAGGTGGCTGATGATGGTGGTGAGAGGGTGATGGTAAAGATGGCTGCTGCTACAGCCGTGGTTGTGGTGGGGTGTAGGTGTTCGTCGGCTGGAGTAGCGACGAGGAGGGTGGTGTTATAGTGGTTGCGGTGGACGCAGCAGGGGTGGAGGTGGTGTCGTGGGGCTGCGAAGGTGACGAGATGATGTGGTGGGGTGGATGTAGTTGGTGTAAGTGGCGGCTGTTTTTTTGGTCTGAATTGCGACGGCGGTTGGCCGGTATAATTTTGGAGGAGTAAGGGGGATGGCGCCGGGGTAAAGGTGGAGGCGCGTGGCGGCGAGTGGATATGGGGATCGGGTAGATCTGGTGACGAGGGTAACATTTGGTTTCGGCCGGAACGCTCGCCGGAAAACTTTTCCGGCGGCGGCGGCATGGTGGCCGGCGCCGGCTGGCCGGCGGGAAAGGTGGCCGGATTTTTGGGGAAGATGGAGGAGGGAGAGAGAGAGAGTTATAAGTGTGTGTGTTATAAAATTTATATAAATGAATTGTTATATATAAATTTTATATATATATTAAAAGTTTAAAAGAAAAGTGATAAGTTTTAGTAGTTGAGGGTAAAAAGTGTAACTTTTTAATGTACTTTTTGATAGAAGCGGTTCGGGATTCATTAGAGCGACTTAACGGATGATTCAACGCACGAAACTTGCGCCATTGTTTTCCAAATTATTTTTCCGATAAAAACGAGTATTTACTTGATTATATTTTATAAATGTTTTTATAAAATATAACTAAAATCATTATGATTATTTATTTATTTGGTACCATTGAGTGTCACGGGCAAGCTTTGTCCGTAAAATTTAAAACTTTAATTTGAACATTTGTGTTTTAAAATAACCGCTTTTGAATAAAAATTAAATAATTTATTAAATATTTTTATTTAATAAAAAGTGATAATTAAATATAAATTTAATTATTTTTGGGTCGGTACGAGTTGCGTTCAAAATTTTGCGAGGCTATTTCAGTCATTTTCTGCTTGGTTTCAAGTCTCGGGCAAAACTAAAAAGTTGTCCGGAATGTCGTTTTATGTCAAACGCTAGTATACCCCATAATTAATAATTCATTTTGGCGGGTCATTTTTGATAAATCAATTTGAGAAAAAAATATATCTTCTCGTTTTCAAGTCAAATAAGTTAGAAAAATAAATTTGCAAATGAGCGATAATAATCGAAATTATGATTTATTATTTAAAAACGTTTCAAAAATTTTACCGGCTACGCGGTAATCGTTTTTATGTGACCGTAAAAGGTCAAAAAGTCAAAAGTCAAGTCGGAACCAAAAAGTCAAAGGGTAAAATAGTAATTTAAAATATCGAAAATTGCGGGGTGTGACATTTTTAAACTAGATATTTTTGTATCCATCTCTATATATCCGGTTATACATGCATATGTATGATATATTTTTATGATTTTTGAGTATTGGGTATAAAAGTGGGTATTTGTTGAAGCGTAGAAATATTTTTGTGGTTCCGGGAATGCCTAAACTTAATTTATCGCGAAACGTAACCAATTTACGTAACCAATAAAAATAAAACATAATAAGTAAATTATTACTTTAGTAAAAATAATATATTGCTTTATTGACGAAAACTTTAATTCGTTTGGTGCCCGTTTACGTTGATTGGTGATTCTTAGTTTACGTGATTTAACGTAATAATTAAAATTAAAAGCAAACGCGTACGAGAAAAAAAATATAAATAGTGAATTAAATGACGTCGTTCATTGATCAAAAATACGAATTGTTACATTGACCAGAATGGTGAACAATGTCATGAAAAATGTCCTTTGCCTGCTCAATTAACTGATAACCAAATAACTGAACTCTCATATCAATCTCTTGAATCTGAAAATATTTGTCTCAAAAAGACCGTTGCCTAATTTCAAAAAGATTTTTCAAGAATGGAAGCACATTGTGTTAATCTTGAACTTAAATATCAAAATCAAGCTTTAAAAGAAGGGCAACATGGTCAAGTTTTGAAAGCAAAAAGTAATGAAGCCAAGGTTAAACATGACATAGATGTAATTGAAACAATAAACATCGAATTGGAACATAAAGTGGCTAAATTACTTAAGGAAAATGAGACTTTGAAAAGGCATTACAAAGAACTATTTGATTCTATCAAGACAACGAGAGCTAAGACTATAGAACACACAACTTCTTTGATTGCACAAAATGCTGAGTTCAAAGCTCAACTTCAAGAAAAAGGATTTGCAATTGCAGCATTAAAAATGAGTTAAGAAAATTAACAGGAAATAGTGTGAATACTAAGTTTGCAAAATCATCAATCTTAGGGAAACCGGTTTTACAACCACATAGAAACCAATCAGTTGTTAGACAACCGATTGCGTTTAAGTCTAAGCGACCTAGAATTTCAAAACCACGGTTTGCCTCCTAAGTTGATGTGAACAACGATTTGCCAAAACCAGTCACTACGTATTATTTGCCTAAGGGGAAAGAATCTGCTTGTGCAAAACCTCATCACATGATTGCACATGGCTCATCTAGGTATAGCTTAAATGACATGGTTCATAATCACTACCTAGAGGAAGCTAAGAAACAGACACAGGAAATAGGCAGGAATTCCAAAACTAGTATGATGCCTTCTGCTAGATCACAAAGCACAGCGAATGGTAGCAAACCGAAATCTAGGATCAATAACCAAAAGTCTAGGAATTGGCCTGCATCTAAGAGTAGTTGCGCCACGACAAAAACTGTGCCCATAGCAGAACACTCTAGGAATTCTAGAAATTTTTCTGACTCCAAACATTTTGTTTGCTCGACATGTCAAAAATATGTCTTTAATGTAAATCATGATCACTGTGTAACAAAATTCCTGAATGAGGTCAACTCGCGTGCTAAGGTTACATCCAATAAGACAACAAACAGAAATAAACCCGTAGAGCAAACAAGTTTTGCAAAGAAACCAGAAAGACATATCCCAAAAGGACATAGGTTTTCAATCAAATTGACTTCCGTTGTACATGAGAAAACAATGACTCCTAGATCTTGTCTTAGGTGGAAATCGACGGGTAAAATTTTCAAGACAGTTGGTCTTAGGTGGGTTCCTACTGGAAAGATATTCACATCTAGCACAACCAAGGTTGACAGTGAACCCACAAATGATTCAAATGAAGATATCACTAACCAATATGAATGCGAACAAACTCGTGATGTCAGTGCAGGTACTCTTAACTTAAGTGCAGGTACATCTTTCAATCCCAAAAAGGAAGGACTCAGAGTTTGGTTGCTGAAAAGACTGATATCTCAGAAACCAGGGCTTCAAGGAATTTTGATATGATGAACAAGTAATGACTTATGATCATAACATTTTAGAACTCAGAATTCACGACCACAGCAATGAACCGTCCAGTTTAAAGCTGGTTCCAAAAGTTGTTCCTCCGGCAGACAAGACAGCTACATCACGACAAGAGTTGGAATTATTATTCCACCATCACATAACAATTCTGAGGTCAACATGTAAATATTTTTTATAAAACCAAATACAAAAAATATAAAAATTCAAAAAGAAAATACAAAATCAGAAAATTAGAAAATTTCCAAAAAGAATCTTCTTGACGTGTCTCTTGGAATCGATAACATTTACGTACCTAGAAATATTGATTAACATCGACACGAGCGTGTAAATGAAGTTCGAGCAAGAGTTTCAAATGCTTTCAAAACATGTCATTTCTATTTTTCTTTATGACTTGTAATTGCTCTCAGGTTGCAACTCGGACCCGAACGACAACTTATCCTTAGCGTTAGAAGAGAAGTCTTCTAACATGATGTTTTTCAAAGCGTTGAACACAATTTTTCAAGAATTTCTCAATGAAAATTCAAAATCTTTCAAAATTGTGTGTTCAACACTCCATCCCTCATAAAGTTTTACAAGACAATTCTTCTACATTTGGTGTCATTTTCAAAATGAGTCAATGTTTGAGGGGGAGCAAGTTAATGTTTCATATAATTCATGCTAAGTATAAAAGTTTTCTCCACAGAATTTTCATGACAAATTTTAATTAGAGAAATCTGCAAATATGCTCCCTGTGGTTTCCCAAATTTGCAGATTTGCTCCCCAACTTCACGACCAATATTCTTGAAAAAGAAGCTCTTGCTGGTTTTGCTGATGAAGTTATTTATCCCTCTTGCCAACATCAGAGGATGGGACTTGCTTCATGATGGAACCTGGAACAAAATTGATGACTTGGGACATTAAAGAGATGGAATAAACTGGCAGAAGATAGCAATGATTTGCCTCTTCGAATGAAAGAAGTTTCTTAAGGAAAAACAGGAAGGGAGAGTTCGTTTTTGTTGATAGAAAAACACATGTTGGTTTTGACAAAAAGAAGCTTGAATGCTTTAATTGTCACAACATGGTCACTTTGTAGGAATGTACAGCAAGGGGACACATGATGGAAGAAAAATAGAGAAATCATTTTATCAACACCAAGATAGCAGGAAAGCAAGAGACAGAATCCGATGGGCTTGCTTGACAATGGATGATGGTTATTGTCAATTGGGAGAATACCATCTGAAGATGAAGGAGACAAATCATTCACTATGGGCTATCAGCTCTAGTGTGAGGTATCTTTGTGTTCTAAAACTTTCATTGATTCATATAATACTCTTAAAACTCTATGTGATGAACAAGATGAGAATCAGTTGGTGATCAAAGAAGCACAAAAATTACTTGCCTTAGTCAAGTGTTAAGTAACTTGAAGCTCAACTTCGTTACTTTTCAAAAACAACATATTTCTTAAATGAAAAGCTTTACATTTCAGGGCAAATGAAATATATGAAAAAAAGATGAAAAAGCTTAAATAATAATATAGGAGAATTAGAATAAAGCTGTTTAAAAAAGAAAAGGAACATTGCCAGAAAACATTTAGATTCATGGAAAGTTTCTTCAAGAATCTTGAGATTTAATAATTCTGAGCATGAGTTCAAATAGTAAATTGGCCTTAGGGATGAAATAAATAATCAAACAATGAGGTTCTAAGTTATGAGGAAGAAATAAATTTTTCTGTTTTTAAGGGTACAGAAGAGGACTCAGTTGGGAAACCTTTGTACAGTAGATTCATAAAAGCTAATGATTTTAAAGGTATTCCACATCCCTTAAGTGGGATTATATCCTAATACCACAAGAAGCAATGTGATGAGTCTTGTATTTTTTCATGGTTAAAAAAGGAACCCAAAGAGCCTGAACGAGTGTATCAGATGATAGATCCAGTGAATATCTACTGTCAATCTAATGACAGTGCAGGAGGATTATTGGAACTTCCTCTGCCGAACATTTTGTTTGATTTGAATCTGAGATTTCAAGAGTATCTTAGAAGTGTATTGTTCTACTACACCTATAACAACAACTGAAAAAAGGTGTGGTCTGCTCCAAATCAAAAGAAGTTGAACCTAGTTGTGTCTCACACATAAAAACTCCTAGGCAAAACCAATCAAAGATCAAACAACACCTAAAGTTAACAGGAAGAATTAGAATGCTATGATGGAAAGAGAACTAGGGGAAGGTTACTCTTTACCAATAGAGAATGTTTTGTTTGGTGGTATTGTCTAAGGTCATTTAATCAAAGATTGTGACTATTATGAAAAGAAAATGGCAAGAGAGGCTGAGTTTAAGAAACAAAGGGTTTTTAATACTGGTAACAGGATGGCAAAACCAGTATGGAACTATGCAAACAGGGTTAATCGTGCTAATCATTTTGTACCTAGACCAGTACAACTTAATGCTGTTAGGGCAAATGTTAATACTGGTAGGGCAAAAATTAATACTGTTAGGGAAAATGTTAATTCTGTTAGGCAAAATGTTAATTCTGTTAGGACTAATATTAATACAGTTAGATCTAAACAACCAATACCTACCAATAACACAAACAGTTTTAGTCCTGTAAGACCCCAGGTGAATAAGTTTAATCAAAGAAGTCATTTTTCAAAATCACATTCACCTGTGAGAAGACCCATTGTTAGAAATACAACAAGAATGACTTATTCTCATTCTGTAAAGGGAAATTGGGGCACTGGTGTTAAGACCTCAGTAGGTTATAATTGGAGAAGAACAAGACCAAACTCCAATTATAATAGTGGATCTAATTTTGTTAGAACTGTAAATGTTAAAGGACCATAAGGCAGACCCAAGCCTGATCATCCACTCAAGAACATGAAGGACAGAGGTATATTTGATAGTGGATACTCAGGGCACATGACTGGTAACAAGGATCACCTAAATGATTTTAAAGAATGCAAAGGGAGATCTGTTACCTTTGGAGGTAGCAAAGGCTACATTACTGGTAAAGGTAGAATAAAAGTTGGTAATTTAGAATTTGATAGTGTATCTTTTGTACAAGAACTAGGGCATTTTAATCTTTTCTCTATATTACAAATATGTGATAAGCAGCACAAGGTTCTTTTTACTAAAACTGAATGTCTTGTTGTGACTCCTGACTTTAAGATGCCTGATGAAAATTAGATACTTCTAAAGGTCCCTAGACAACACAATATGTACAGTTTTGATATGAAGACACATGGTCCTGCAAAAAGTTTTGCCTGTTTAATTACAAAAGCCACATCTCACAGGAGGTTAGGTCATATAAACTTTAAAAACCTAAACAAACTTGTGAAGGGAAATCTTGTACGAGGTTTACCTTCTAAGGTTTTAAAAAATGACCATACATGTGCTGCCTGCCAAAAAGGTAAACAACACAGGGCCTCCTGCAAGGCTAAATTAGAAAGAATGATCACTGAGCCATTACACACCTTGCATATGGATCTTTTTGGGCCTACTTCTGTAAAGAGTATTAATCATGCAAGTTATTTCCTTATAATTACTGATGACTGTACCAGATTTAGTTGGGTATTCTTTTTGGCTACTAAGGATGAAACTAGTGGCATCCTTCAGAACTTCATTAGGCAGATTGAAAACCAGCTTAACCATAGGGTTAAAATAATTAGATCAGATAATGGAACTGGATTTAAGAATAGATATATGCTTGAATTTTGTGGGAACAAGGGAATAAAACAAGACTATAGCAATGCCCGAATTCCACAGCAAAATGGAGTTGCTGAAAGAATGAACATGACCCTAATTGAGGCATCTAGGACTATGCTAGCTGACTCACTCTTACCAACTACTTTTTGGGCAGAAACAGTCAATACTGCTTGTTATATCTTCAATAGGTACGAGTGACTAAACCTCAAAACAAAACTCCTTATGAGCTTTTGTTTGGCCACAAATCAATGATTAGCTATATAAAACCTTTTGGGTGTCATGTTACCATTTTACATACTCTTAGTGTACTTGGCAAGTTTGATGGTAAATCAGATGAGGGTTTCTTAGTTGGTTACTCACTAAACAGCAAAGCCTATATGGTATATAATTTAGTAACCAAGAGGGTAGAAGTAAATCTGCATGTAACTTTTCTTGAAGAAAAACCAAATGTAAAAGGTGTAGGGTATAGATGGATGTTTGATATTGATTATCTCACTGATTCTATGAACTATATTCCTGTGTCTTTGGAAAATCAAGCTAAACCCCATGCCTGTACTTCAGCAGTCACTAACCATGCAGGTACTTCAGAAGTGACTAACAGTGCAGGTACTCCAAATACAAATGCTTCTGAGGAAGAAGATGAGGCTGAGGAGCTTATTATTGTACCTACAGCAGTCCAGCATACTGCAGCAAAAGTTGGAACAAGGAAGCCTTCTACAAATTCAAATAAAGAAGAGTGTTTGACAGAGCTTTAAAACCTTAAATCACAAGAGAAGGAGGCTTCTCCTAATGGCATTTTAGCAGATGCTCCTGATATTCTAGCTTTTCGAAAAGAGTTGGATACAATTGCTCAAAAGCATTTAGGAGCAGCACTTGAAAAAAAAACTACTAGTACTCCCTCAGTTAATATTGGTAGTGAATCAGTTAATACTGGCAAGTTTGATGCATCTCAACATGCTGATCCAGATGATTCAGACATGCCAGAGCTCAAAATCTTCAACAGGCCTAAGCAAGGGATTTTTGATGAGGCTTCGTATGATGACGAGGGTATGGTCCATGATTTCAACAACTTACCAACATAGGTAGCTGTTAGTCCCATTCCTACTCTTAGGATACACAACATTCACCCACAAAGTCAAATTCTGGGTGATCCTAAGTCATCTGTGCAAACTAGAAGAAGAGTGCAACAACATTCAGAAGCACATGCACTTGTAAGTTATGTTCAAAAGCAGCAAAGGAACAATCACAAAGATCAACAACATTGTTTGTTTGCCTACTTCTTATCTCAGGAGGAGCCTAAAAAGATTTCTGAAGCTCTACAAGATGACAGTTGGGTTGAAGCTATGCAAGAGGAGTTATTACAGTTTAGGCTGCAACAGGTATGGCTTCTAGTAGATCTACCTCATGGAGCAAATGTAATTGGAACTAAA
>BQNB010052250.1:0-17500 GCA_026074375.1 Tanacetum coccineum
TCAAGGATTACACTAAAATAGGGGGGATTTGTTGGTGATTTTAGTGTCATCAATGGCCATTTAGGTAATGATGATTTACTAGAGACCGATGAGATTTCATATTCGGCTCGGATACGAGTTAGGGAAGTGTGGAGTGCACACTCGTTGAGCTAATATGAACTCGACCATGACAGAAAAAGCGGGGGTCAAGGGGGCCGCGCCCCCTTGCGGGGTCAAGGGGCAGAGCCCCTTGCTGGGGTCCCGCTGCCAGGTCAGCGGGCAGGGGTCGAGGGGGCAGCGCCCCTCGCGGGGTTTGGGGCAGCGCCCCAAAACCTAAACGGTTTTTTATAAATCTGTATTAAGGAATTACCTTAATTTCCCGCCAAAGCCCAACCAACATGTCAGTTGGTGAACAGTTACAACTGTTGGGTAAACCGCCTAAAACTGTTACAAAACTTATGTTTTAAAACATAAGATCTGGTCTCAGAAAACAATACGAAAAATATATACAATTCCTTCATTGTTCTTGCTTTGTAATCTGGTGCCTAGAATACAAAGTGTTCTCTTCTAGAATTATCCCGATAAGGATTTCGTGCAACCCAGGCATCTATAGGGTCGAAATACTTTATACGGAAAGTGAACTCTACACGATTCTAGTAAGATATCCAAGATCATCACAATCACACACACACCCTAATTTCTAACATTAATAGCCTGCGCGATGGAGCTATGGTGCCACTTTTTGTGGTGCCAACCATCCCGGATGTGGTGTCATAGCTTCTCGTGCCATAGTGTTGTATTTTTGTTGTATGTGTGGACCCATGGCACCACATTTTCTGGTGCCAACGAGAGAGCCACAAAATGTGGTGCCATAAGAATTTTGGTGTCATAGCACTTTTTGACCCATGGCTTGAAGCTATGAGCCGACCGTACCCAATGCTCTTATTGTGATAAACAAAAATATATAAGAAAAAGAGCAATACATAACAAACAAAAATACAAGGGAATGTAAAAGCTCATGTGTTGAACTTTAAACATTAATGGTGTGTTAGTTAAAAGTAGCAATAATTGTAAGCAGTAGCAGTGAGCAATATCAGTCACAGTTCACTGCTCTTTTATCACAGCTTCTTTGAAAAGCATAAAATTAGACTTTATAATAAATAGCAAAGTTTAACGCTCTTTTGTCAAACGAGCATTAAAAAACATAACGCTTAACGGTCATTTTGGCAAACAAGCACTATAAATCAAAATGCTCATTTATCACTGCTCAAGTTCACCGCTCCAAAAAGTTTTACACCGCTCATCGCCAAACATACCCTACAAATCATATCGCAAGATTCATAAAAAAGAAAAAAAAACAGATTGAGTCTGTATTTAATAATTAGAACACATAATCCTACAAAGTTAAAACTTCCTCCTTCAGTCTTGAACTTAAATTAAGTACACTAGGTTATAACTTTATATGGTCCTTTTATATGTCATTAGAGCACTGGGAGCGGTGGTGCCAAACTTCTCGTGCCATAGAGAAAAAGTGGTGCCACCTAAGCAAAGTGGAGTTTGGCACCAGAATTCAGTGGCATTGGTTTGGCACCAGAATTCTGGTGTCATAGCATTTTTTTATTATATTTTTTAATTTTTTTTCATATTTATTTAAAATACACTTATTTATAAAACTAAAAATAAAATTCATTGAAATTAAAAAGATTACATTAAAAAAAACAATACATTAAAAAAAATACATAAAATTAAAAGACAAAAAATTAAAATGCATACAATTAAAAATCATAAATTTGGCGGCGCCGACTAGTTTGGAGGTGGTGGATATGCCGCTCGGATTTTTGCCTTTGGGCGTTGATGATAGCGGCGTCGGCCGGATCCATCCCGCATGTGTCGATTTGTAGCACACACATGTCCTCCGCAATCCTTTGAGATTGGATCAACCGCCTTCGGTCTTCACTCTCTCTCTCTCGAGCACGGTCATTTTGGCTTTGCGGTCTAACTCGTATTGTTCCGCCATGAATTCTTGATACGCGGCCGGGTTTGAACCGGAGCTAGCGGTCGAGTTAGAACCCGAACGTTGACTTTTAGCAAGTCGTTGCAAACCGGGTGGTCGAGGCAACTCATCATCTCCAAAATGCTCTGGTTCCTCGTCGGTGCCCATAAGACGACTTCTTCTTTGCAAAGTCGAATCGGGGTTTGTCCACTTGTGCTTGCCTTTCAAAAAAAGCCAAGCACTCCGGTGCTTAAACTCACCCCCCACGGTTGTATCATACAACATGTACACCCTCGACATCCAATCATCATCATTCTCCCCACTATGAACCGCGGTTTCTTGCACCAATTGATTAAACTTGAGAACCGCGGCATTCATTGGAGTCCACTTACCCGTCAACATGTTCTTGGTACGCTCCGTGAAGCCTTTTTTCTTCGCTTCCTTATTGTACACATTTTGGATTTTGTACCAAAAAGTATCTCGCTTTTGATCACACCCGGTTTTTGGATCCTCGGAAACTTGAATGAAACATTCCGCCAAAAGCAACTCCTCATCTTGAGTCCACGCATTACGAATTCTTTTTTGTTTCTCAACTTGCGGTTCTTTTTCTTTGTTTTTTTTACTTCGACTTCAAACGGCCGCCGCGGCTAGGCTTCGACGTCGGGGTCGGAAGCGGCTCCTCTTCATCTTCGGTATCTTCGACTTCAAGGTGGTGCGATTGTTGCTCGGAATGTGGTTGGGAAGTGGTGAATTGGTTTGGTGATTGTTGTGGTTGTTGTTGGTGCATTTGTTGCATTTTAAATTGTTGAAACATCAACAATTCTTCTTAGGTAGCAAATTGGGTTTGGAAATTGGGATAGTAAGGCATTTGGTTGAATGACGGTTGAGTGGAGGAGCCCGGATTCGAAGACGACCCCGGAATTTGGTTGGTTGGGTCGTTAAGCATACCGAAAATCCAATTTGGTTGGTTGGGATTGGGATTCATTTTTTTTAGTGAAAAAATGGAGAAATAGATAAATGTGTGTTATAAAATGTATTAAAAGTGTGTGTGAAGTATGAAATAAAAAGGGGGTATTTATAGGTTCTTTAAAAGGGTAAAATTAGGGTTTTGGGGGTATTTTTTTGAAAAACCGCTTCCCCCAACAACTATACAACAGATAGTTTTTTAAAAAAAAAAATCAGTTTCGCGTGGGCTGTTAGCCACGGCGCGAGAAGGTTTGACGCGAGCCACGGAGTGGTGCGCCGTCGGCCTTTCTCGCGCCAAAGCTTGGCGCCAAGCTACCAGCCAACCGTTCCCTTTCTCTTACTCACTAAAGCAACTTTTATAAGAATCCATTTCACTTTTGAATTTTTGATCACATTACTAATATACACAATAGGCGTGCAAAACGACGGCGTTTTGACACTGCTGCTACAGTAACGGGCTGCCCTATTTTGGGCCAGCCCAATTTTTTTACATTCATCGGCCCACAAAAAAAGATATCGAACCGTCCAAAAAAAAAGAAAATATTCGGGAAAAAATTAACCCGTCCCAACGCAAAAAAAAAATTCCCGAATCGTAAAAAAAAAAGAAATATCCTGGAAAAAATTAGCCAAAAAAAACCCCAAAAATAACCTAAAATCTGGCCCAAAGTAAAAAAAAAAAAAAAAATAGAAAACGGACCCTCACCTTTTAACTATTTACGATTTTCTTACACAAAAATTCCCGTAAAAAAATTTACAAAACCGTCCCAAAAAAAGAAAATATTCAGGAAAAAATTAGCCCGTCCCAACGCAAATTTTTTTTTGCCCGAATCATACAAAAAAAGAAAATATTAAAAATTAGCTCCGCCATAACGCATAGCCAAAAAAAACCCCCCGAAACGTAAAAAAAAATTATTCGGGAAAAAATTAGCCCCGCCGCAACGCGCGGGTTCTTTTGCTTGTTCATTACATGTACACTAATATAATAATCAAACCAAACCAAAAATAACTCCAATAAAAAAAGAATATTTTCAATAAAGCCCTCCACCGTTTATATATGTTGCAAAAACAAGAAAACAAAAAGAGTTAAAAGAGAAGAGGTGAGTAAAAGCCAAACACAAAGCCACCTGTTTCTCTTGTAGAAACCCACCACAATAATCTTGTGATCAAATTTCTCAACCTTCATTTTTTTTTTATAAAGAAGAATCTTGTATACCATATTTATACATTTCACAAATCCAAAAATAAAAACCCTTTTTGTTTGCTTTGTTTATCAGCAATTTCATAACCCAAAAGATTTAATAATAATCTTTATCCAAAATCCTTTCTGGGTTTTTCTGGGTTTTTGATTCTGTTTATAATAATATAATCTTTTTACAAAATTACAATGGCTGCTGGTCCTGAAATTAGTATTGAGTCACCACAATTAGCAACAGTTACTGAAACTGTTACTAATAATGTTGCTGTTGTTGATGATCAGCCAAAAAAAGTGGAAAGTGATGATGATGATTCAAAATCATCAGATATAAAAATAAAAGATTTTGTTGAAATGTTGTCAAATTTGAAACTGAATCCAATGGCTAAAGAGTTTTTTCCATCTTATATTAATAATAAGAATAATAATCGTGATCAGAATGAGTTTGCAATTAATTACTTTGTGCAGCAGCCTGTTGTTGGTTATTTAAAGAATTATCCTGATAATAATAATAATGGGATTGAAGGCTCTCCTAATACTAACAGAAGGGTATGATCTTATTTTTTTATATGTTTTTTATGATTGTAATTTATTGATTTGAATTATGGGTTTTGTTGGAATTTTGGTTTTTTAGGTGCAATTGTTGTGGTTTTATCATTTTGAATTAAAAATTGTTTTTATCTTTTATGGGTTAAAGTTTGTGTTTTTAGTAATGGATTTCTGTTATCTCCTGAAATTGTGTGAAATTCTTGTGAAATTTAGGTTTTTTGAGGGTGTATGATGAGTTTGTGCATTTTTTGGTATATGATATGTCGATTTTGCGATAAAAGGTTTGTTTTTCATTTGGGATGAATGTTCTGTATTTTACTGGTTTTGTAAGAAATGCATGTTATGTTTATTTGGTGATGTTTATGATGGTCAAAATTAAGTATTGAAATTGTTTATTTAGTGGATTATTGATTGTTGATATAATATTTGATGGGATGTCAGTCTGTCACTTTGATCTATTGTTGATTTTCGGCATTCACTGAAATGTTATATTATAACTTAAAAGGCCTGTTAACATGTTAATTAGATTTGTTTTGTCGCTTACCAGGAGTTATGTTTGCTAATTTGCTTAATATGTTGTTTTTGCCGTTCATAGACACATGAACAATTATAGTCGTGTTTACGTGTTCTTTCAGTTGCGGTGTACCTTCGCATTGCGTCATTCATTTTTCTTAAAGTTAATGACTTGTTTAGCCGAAAATAAAATTTGATTAAGTTAGGACATTCCATGTTTCTTTCTATTTTCGGCACCATTTCTATAAGTTTTGAGGTGTACTGTGTATTTTGTTTTTGACATCAATCTGAAAGGAATTGTATCTTTCTGGTGGTTGTATATTGTGTTCCAAATCTAGGTTACCGAGTATCTAGATATTTTGATTCATGCTATAGTCTTGGTGTATTCAGGCATCTAACTGTTACATTCCTTTTGCTGTTTATCTGTCTTACACAAGGACTAGTAAAATTTTATTCATTGCTTGAAAAGATTTGTCTTGGGAAAATCTGATTGTTCTTTGCAAGTGATTCAATTGTACTTTTTCTTAAATCAGAGGAGAAGTAACTTCAGCAATGCCCGACGTCTGTCTAATGGGAGGACTTTTAGGGCTCAAAGAGAAGATAGCATTAAGAGAACCGTGTATGTCTCTGACATCGATCACAATGTGAGTAAATGCTTGTTATATTTTGCATCTTGTATACAATGTGCTATTTTTTTCCCATAGACTCGATGTGAATGGCTTATGTGATAGGTCACTGAAGAGCAACTTGCTGCTTTATTTTGCGGATATGGACATGTAAGTCACAGCAGAACATTTATCTTCAGTTAAAAGGTTATTTATATTCTTTAATCATTTGCTAAAGAGATACTAAACATGGTTACTATATAGGTCTTGGACTGTCGAGTTTGTGGTGACCCACATTCACGCCTCCGGTTTGCATTTGTTGAGTTTGCTGATGAGAGTAAGAAACTATGGCCTTTGAATTCTTGTAGTTCCATATACATCTAACAAACACTCTGCTGATGTTTATATGTTTCTATCAATTAATTTTCTGCAGACTCTGCAAGGGCAGCGCTCACTCTTTGTGGTACAATGCTCGGTTTCTCTCAAATTACGGTCTTGCCATCAAAAACTGCCATCCTTCCTGTGAATCCAACTTTCCTCCCCAGGGTATGTAGTTCACTTGTAGTTAGTAGTATTTGATACGGAGTAATATTTAATTTTAATACTTTATCCTCGGGTATTTATAATTTTTTTTATCTTCTTGATGAATATTGTATTCAGTCAGAGGACGAGAGAGAGATGTGTGCAAGGACCGTCTACTGTACAAATATTGACAAGAAGGTTTGGAACCGTTTTTCTTGCTCAAGTCTAGCTCTAAATGAGTTTTCCACACCATCACTGAATAAGCGAGCCTTTTACATATATTCCCCTTTCTTTCTTGGATCATTTGCTTTCTCAGTGACTAATTCTAAAGCGTTTTTGGCCTTGTGTTGTTGGTCTTAATGTGGAATCAAAGTAGACATATAGTTTCAATGAAAGTTTAAGAAAATGGTAATGACAGTTAGGGTCAGCAGTTTTTTCTATCTGGTTCATTCCATGTTTAGTTTTTATAGGAAATAATAAACTCTAAGCAACTATTGTGGATGTAGCCAAATTATTGAATCATGTAAATAATAATGTGTCTTTAAGTTCCCTTTTAGAATTTCAGATTCTTTTGTTAAATATGGTAAGAATTGTTTCTTCTGCAGGTTTCTCAAACTGAGGTCAAGAATTTTTTTGAAACAAGATGCGGCGAGGTTAGAATGATCCTCAACGTTTTAGTGTTCTCGCTACTTTTTTCTTTGACCAATGTTCTAACTTTCTATAAACTTTTTTTGCACCAAGGTTTCTCGTCTGAGGCTTTTGGGGGATAATGTTCATTCAACTCGCATTGCTTTTGTTGAGTTTGTAATGGTAAGCTATAAAGTTAATAATTTCCTTAATATTCAATGTGTACACATGCCAATAATCTTCTTGTCATTTAATTTACAGGCAGAAAGTGCAATTACGGCACTCGATTGCTGTGGCCAGCCATTAGGAACACAACCAATTAGGTATTTTCCTGGAACTGCTCTTTTTTAAGCGTGGCAACGTCCGGCTTAATTTGTTTCTAACTTAAAGGAAGTTATCTGTTAACTTTGCAGGGTGAGTCCTTCCAAGACTCCAGTGAGGCCTCGTGTTGCTCGCCCACTTTCAACAAACTAAATGCTGATGACTTGAACAGATATCCTTAAGAGCGTAAAGTATGCATCCATGAGGGAGCCGTTGTTCTCGTTGATTTGGAGATGTTTTTTTCCCTTTCTTCCGTCGCACGTTAACTATAGTTGTGTAGCCTGAAGTTTGAGAACTTTCTATGTGTACTTGCTTTGTGTCGCCGTTTCTTGTGAGCTTAATGCTCTATGGTTTTTAGATACTGACTTTTGGTTTTGACTTTGATGGTTATATATTCAGTTATTTATGATGTTCTTATGTTGTAAGTCTTCGGAGCTAGTTGTTATTGCCCGAGTGTTCTCTTTACGGTGCTAATAGTTTATTAAGAGTCGGAAGTCACGGACTATTCTGTTAAAAAAATCAGAAAATAATCATATTTAGATATGCGTGGTAGTATATATACTTATGCCATGATCCTTGTGTCATATTAAGACAATAGTCAGTTTATTAATAATTTGATAATGTAATTTTGTGAGCTTAACTATTTGGTTGTTTTGTTTATAGCTAATTATATCAGACTAGGCGAGTACCAGCAACGGAAATTCCTAGCGGCAGATAATTAACGATATGGGATATTGTGGTAAGTGTTTCGTCTAACGTTTAAAACGAGCGGGAATGCACCCGCGCGTTGCGACGGGGCATATTTGTTGGGACAATTTTTGCCGGCAGTGACATATTACAATTTTTTTGAATGATTGTTGTTGAGCTGCACAAAATTACTTTATATTGACCTTCATTAAGTTAACCGATGATGATATTCAGGCAATGGCCGTTATAAAAGTAGGCAACATGTGTTGGAATCGTTGATAAATTAAACAAAGGTCATGTGAAATCTTGATAATTGTATCATGACGACACTCATAAACCGTAAGTGTTTGCACAATTGTAAGTATCAAGTTCATGTTTATGCTCAAACGGTTACTTTCACTTTCATTCCTTTCATTCCTACAAAAAACTTTCACTTTCAACCATTTACTTTCACTTTCATTCCTACAAAAAAACTTAAGATCATGAGTTTTTTTACATCTTATCACTTTCTTTCACTTTACTCCCTTTTACTCAACTTAAGAACACAGTGTAAGCTATTACTCTACCAAATAAGGCCCGCTTGAAATAATTGGGCCGTAGATAATTGTTATTCGTGACTTGCGAGTATGAGTTTTATTACTAATATACACAATAGGCGACTAATACGCAGTCGTTTTGACTGTGGGCCCCTAGCTACAGTAACGGGCTGCCATTTTGGGCCAGCCCGATTTTAGTTTTTTTTTTTTTTTTTAATTATTTTTTTTTTTTTTTTTTTTGTATGGACTAGAGAGAGTTGGAGTGGAGAAAAAAAAATATTAACAAAAGTACTGATTTATGTCAGATAATAAAAAATAACTACGCGGAAAACAATCTTCGATACCTAATAACTTTAAAATAATCGATATGGTCACAAACGTACAACCCATTATATTAAAAAAAAACTATATAGCAAAAAAAAACAACACTTTAAACATGAGGCCCAACACATAAGCCATATAAAAAAAATTATTACTAATAAACACATTTGTCGACAAACTAGCCTAAAAAATTCGCATAAAATGTGGCCCAAAGTAAAAAAAAAAAAAAACTAGCCCAAAATTAGCCTGAAATCTGGCCCAAAGTAAAAAAAAATACAAAACGGTCCCTCAACTTTTAACTATTTACGATTTTCTTACACAAAAAATCCCGTAAAAAAATTAACAAAAAAAACACGTCAAGTTTTTATTGTTCACAACTTTTTTACATTCATCGGCCCAAATAAAAAGATATCGAACCGTCCCAAAAAAAGAAAATATTCGGGAAAAAATTAACCCGTCCCAACGCAAAAAAAATATTCCCGAATCGTACAAAAAAAGAAAATATCCAGGAAAAAATTAGCAAAAAAAAACCCAAAAATAGCCTAAAATCTGGCCCAATGTAAAAAAAAATACAAAACGGACCCTCACCGTTTAACTATTTACGATTTTCTTACACAAAAAATTCCTTAAAAAAATTTACAAAACCGTCCCAAAAAAAGAAAATATTCGGGAAAATATTAGCCCGTCCCAACGCAAATTTTTTTTCCCCGAATCATACAAAAAAAGAAAATATTAAAAATTAGCCCCGCATAACGCATCGGCAAAAAAAAACCCCCCGAAACGTAAAAAAAATTATTCGAGAAAAAATTAGCCCCGCCGCAACGCGCGGGTTCATTTGCTTGTTATTTTACATTGCCTGCGAAACATTATGTCTCTACATTGCCTGCGAAACATTATGTCTCTATTGCTCCTGTGTGTTAGAGGGTAATGTGAATATGTATGTTCGTAATATTATTTGCCTATGTTTTGGTGTTATTTTATACTCTTTCTCTTTTTGTTTTGATTTTTGTTACTCCATGAGGCTTCTTAAGTAGATGATCTTCACGAAAATTGCTTCACATTAACGCAGATACTCCACATGTTTGATGCAGGAAATTGTTTGCTTCTTGGTTTGTGCTTTCAGCTATACACACGTAAAATTGCATTTATATGATATCAGGTTTACAACGTACATGAGTCGTTACCAACCTACCATTTCATTTTTCAATCGTATTCGTTTCACTCTGTCTTCATTGTCAATAGGCTAGAAAATATATGACATGCGCTCAAAATTAAGCGTAATATTTGGAAGCCCATTTACTATAGTACAGTAAGTAACTAAAAAAAATAGGCCACCCTAAGCCCAATGAAAGCCCGTGTAGATTTTGTCTGCTTATGTGATGCCTTTTAATATATAGGTTATATTAGAGGTGTTAAAAAAAACCGGTTCATGAACCGAACCGGGAAAAAAACCAAAACCGGTTTTTTTTAAACCGGTTTCCCTCAAACCGAACTGGCGGTTTGTAATCGGTTTTAAAAAAATCGACCGGACCGGGTTGTAAACCGGTTAAAACCGGTTCTTAACTGAACCGGTTGCATAAAAACCGGTTAAACCGGTTAACTAACCGAACCGATTTTGCAATTTTTATATGAAAAAACCGGTTTATAACCGAACCGGTTTTAGTCAAAACCGGTTTTTTGACTGGTTGACTAAAACCGGTTCGGTTAAAAAACCGAA
This sequence comes from Tanacetum coccineum, assembly GCA_026074375.1. Lineage (NCBI taxonomy): Eukaryota > Viridiplantae > Streptophyta > Magnoliopsida > Asterales > Asteraceae > Tanacetum > Tanacetum coccineum. The sequence continues at coordinate 10,529 of BQNB010052250.1, forward strand.
CCAGTTTTAGAAAAAACCCGAAATGTTCACCTCTAGGTTATATAAGCGTAATATTTGGAAGCCCATTTAATATATGTATGTTTGGCGAAATGGGCTGGGGCGGGGGCTTGTGATGGGGCTAAAGCTGGGGCTAGGGCTTATATTATAAGCCGAAATTAAAATTTGTATTTTTGTAAACTTGTTTGGCAAATGGGCTGGGGCTGAGGCTTATAGAGACTTATGACTCATAAGTCATTTCATAAGCTCGCGTGACAAACATGACTTATTTTATAAGCCGACTTATTTTAAAAGCTCAAGCTGCCATAAGCCCCAATAAGCCCCGATCCAAACATACCCATAGTACAATAATTAACTAAAGAGGCCAAAAAATAGGCCACCCTAAGCCCAACGAAAGCCCGTGCAGATTTTGTCTGCTTATGTGATGCCTTTTAGTATATAGGTTAATAGAACGTGAAAAGATCAAAATTTAATTGCAGACTGTTGTAACATGCGATAATTCAACTCTAGCAAAAATTATTAACATGTATCAAACAACATATAAAAACATTTAGAGAAACTGAAAATATAACATTGCATCAATTATGAGATAATAATTAACAATGCACGTTACTCGTCGTGTAAAACTTCTTGGTACACGATATTTGAGGTGTAGACTCCTCCTTGACCGAACTTTGTAACTTGTTTCACTAATACCTTTGTAGTTCTACGTGATATTACTCTAGACGACGCAACATGCAGCTGGTCATGCGAGAAAACAGAGTCGGGCAACAAGATTGTTTAAAAACAAAACTTGTTATGAAAGTCAATGGATCATTTCTATATTCGTAATATAAATTTCACTTGAACCTTAAGTTAAACTTAAAACTTATATATAGAAACACACAATTCGACTTGAAACACACTATTTGAAAAGTTATATGAGAACACACGATCTGAAAAGTTATTTGACTTGAAACGCCCCCACACGATTTGATATATGGAAACTTAAAACGATATGAAAAGTTGTCATTCTTAAGAATTACTATGAAAATTGTTTGTAGTAAAGTTGTCATAATGTAAATATATGAATGATATCAAATCAATAACTCTTTGTCAACTCTTATTTTAAGAAATGCATCAATGTGCCGCGTTTCAAAATGGTGTTTAAAAGGACGCGACTCAACCTTTCCAAAATTATTTACCATAATTTTTTTTAAAGTTTCACAAACACAATAATTAGACGGTCTACCTCAAAACGCAATCCTAAGTAGTTTTAAAGTTTGCATAGTAGCCTTCTTTGTGTCAAGGAGAAATAGAGACTGTTATGTAGCTAATTGAGTTAGCAAATCTCTAAGGATAGGTAGCTAATTGAGTTAGCAAATCTCTAAGAAATCAAGAAGGAAACTAGAATACTTTTGAGTCAATTTTTCTGTTTTCTTCATATTCCATAATGCAAAGGCTTAAATAGCCAAAATACAATGCATGTCTACCTAAACATAAGGAAACTACTACTAACTGAAAAGTAAATAAACGTGGGACAATTGATAAGTAGTGGTCTACTCCAGTACTCCTATTCCTAAATGCATGCAACAAACTATCCTACGTGCATGAAATGCCAAGTCTTCAGGAAGACAAAGTCTTCTTATTCTCCACTCTTAGTAACTGATAGGACGACTAGTAACCAAAAGTGTCGAGGTGACTTAGTAATCGTATCAACACCCCCGTCCTTAACATTGACCTTGTCCTCAAGGTCATGCATCGTCGTAGACCAACAGGTAAAAACATCCCCCACGGTGGGTCTTTTGTGGCGGGTACGGGGTCGTTTCCTGATTGAAGGAGAAGAAACTGTGGTGGTGTACAACGATGACCAGGTTGGTACTTTTCCGGGCAGTTGTAGCAAAGCCCCTCAGCGCGTCTTTTCTGCATTTCCACAGGAGTTAATTTTTTTATCGGCAGTGATTGAGTATGAGAAAGAGGATTGTCTAACAAAGGTTGGGTCGTTGGCATAAGTTGTGATGTAGGACTCGGATATGCAATGGGCTTTGGACGATCTAAGGTTTGATCATGAAGTTTGTCTTCAATAAGTTTGGCTAAACTGATTGCTTGTGTGATCGTTTGTGGGCGAAGAACGGTTAACTCTTGTTGAATATCGTGGCGAAGACCCGATATGAAACAGTCAAGTAAAGCTTGCGGGGAAAGACCCACAACACAATTACTCAACCTTTCAAATTCTGTTTGGTAAGCTGTGACGGTGGATGTTTGGCAAAGTTTAAAAAGGGTGGCCTGGTGATTATCGTATGAAGAGGGACCGAACCGGGTTTCGAGTGCACGGGTGAAATTATCCCAGTCCGTAAGGAAGATGTTAGAAAAATCTGAAACAAAACATATGCTAAATAATCCAACAAAAACACGCCCGCCGCAACGCGCAGGCCGCAATTTATTTGCTATTTACGACACTCGGTTTAACCGATTTACCGAACATGTTAGAAAAATCTGAAACAAAACATACGCTAAATAATTCAAAAAGCACGCCCACCGCAACGCACAGACCGCAATTTCAGTTGTCATTAATCAATAGGCGCGTCCTGATATACTACTTGAGGGTGTGATTTTAGTAGCCATGGTTGCTTAGATAAAAAATTATCAGAAGAAGGGGCAGTGAGGATGAACGTACGTGATATTCACTTTAGGTTTTATTTAGGTCTTTGATCTTGGATGATATTTTGGCTTTAGAATTATGATTTACGTGTCCATTAATGAAACACACCATTACATATTATTATCCTTGATAGATTATGATATGTAGCTAATTGAGTTAGCAAATCTCTAAGGATAGGTAGCTAATTGAGTTGGCAAATCTCTAAGAAATCAAGAAGGAAACTAGAATACTTTTGAGTCAATTTTTCTGTTTTCTTCATATTCCATAATGCAAAGGCTTAAATAGCCAAAATACAATGCATGTCTACCTAAACATAAGGAAACTACTACTAACTGAAAAGTAAATAAACGTGGGACAATTGATAAGTAGTGGTCTACTCCAGTACTCCTATTCCTAAATGCATGCAACAAACTATCCTACGTGCATGAAATGCCAAGTCTTCAGGAAGACAAAGTCTTCTTATTCTCCACTCTTAGTAACTGATAGGACGACTAGTAACCAAAAGTGTCGAGGTGACTTAGTAATCGTATCAGAGACATCGTTGGTTGGTTGTGTTTAATACTTTGGATTATTCAAGACTTAATTACAAGAATTCGTGTATATCTTTTTGGCAAAAGTTTAATTCGTGTATTTCTTTTGTAAGCCCATAAGCCATAGAAAAGGAGTTTAATCCGTGTATTGATTGATTTACTATATCTTTTCCTAATTTGCATGTTGAATTTTAACAAATGCACGGTTGCCATTTTTAATGATGTTTGATTGATTTCAAAGTTGATTTAGACAAAGTTTACTTGAGGCATAAAACTAATACTTCACGGGTCTCACCAAAATTCCAATAATTCGTCCTGCCTTAATCGATGTTTGAACCGGAAATGAACAGATCCCTCGTTGTCTTTTATCTATATCTATACTACATATAAAGCATATTCACACAAATCTTGAAAACTAAAACTGAAAACTGAAAAATTAAATGTTGAATCTATCTTAGGAAACCATTGAGGTGTGATACTTGTAATCGGAATGTTATATTCACGGAAACTAATTTTAATGCAAGGTATAATTCACGGAAAGTATTGATATACACAGCTAGAATGTTCTATTCACGGAAAGTATTCATATTGCAAGGTCTGATTCACGAAAAATATTGATATACACGGCTGGAATCCTAATTTACACGCTGGAATGATAATCAACCATAATGTGAAGTTGAAACTTCTCAAACTATATATGGCAAGGGTCTTTTCCATTGCCTATATAAACAACCATAATGTGTTAATTCATTTCATAAGTCTCATGATCAATTTCTTAACTTTGGAGCTGTTTTGTTTATTTTGCTTGCAGATTACACTGTCCTGAATTCTCGATAATGAGTAGTTGTTTGATCGTTCTTCTTTTACTTATCATATCCAAATTGGTTCTATGATAAAGAATGGTAATTTAGACTAATAGTCACAGTCTTGATGTTAAGTTGTTTGAGCGAATTCATGTGATCTTTTTCCATACGTGTTGTTTGTAGCAATTCATGTGTTGTTGCCCTTTATTTAATGCTTCTTGTCTAATCTACACTAATTTCTTACTTTGCAGTTATTCAAAGGAATATAATTTTGCTCGTTTGGAGAGTACTTCAATGGATGGGAATTTTTCGATAGGACTGCACAAGGAACAATGTAATATACCGCCCCTTCAAAAAAATAAGATGCGGGAATGATGTGGAGTTCGGTGGTGATGTATCATGAACACTCATGAAATTGTATTTGAGAACTTTTTTTCTACTGTCAATATATTTTATTTCCCCTTTATGTTGGTGTTACCGTTGGATCATTTGAGTTTGGTTTGTTCATGTATGTAGTATGCCATTTTGCTTGACTAAAATGGTTACTCTTAATTAATATTTCATTTTTTTTCCTGCAAGTTTATGTATCTTTTAAAACGACTGAGGGTCAGATTTTAACCACCACACACAAGGCAAGATCTAAACATTTTTACATGCATTATGCATTTACTCAAATTACATTGGCAAAGTTTCCTGAAATAATTTGGTCAAAAAACATTATAGAACCATATATATATTTTTGTTAAGTTTCTTATGTTTGATTCTTTTTAATTGGGTCAAATCTCATGCCTTAATAGATAATAACTTAATCAACCATCATTAAAATTCAAGTTGTGTCGCATTTGAATCCAAAAATATGAAGTATAATTGTCATATGGGTTGTGTATCATTGCCATTTAAATGGAAACCATGCATTTGTTGAGATACCGAATTAATATAGTAAATCAATCAACCATCATTAAAATATGATAGAACCAATTTGGATATGATAAACCGTATAGAGTAATCTAAGGTTGTAAACTTTTGTGTAAGAGCATGTGGGTGACATGTAAAGTAACCAACTATAATGTTCGGATAAGCTTTTGAGTTTTTTTTACGGGGGTTGGATAAACTCATTTTCTATGGCTTATGGGCTTACAAGCTATTTTTTCACCATTTTTCACAAGTTATCTCAAATACTCAACAAAGGCTTAGCGTGTATAAAATCAACTTTAGCCTAAAAGATATACACGAATTAATGTAATGTTTTTATTTCACTTTCACTAATGTTTCTATATGTTCTTTGATACATCTTAAGAATTTTTTCTTTAGTTGAATTATCGCATGTTACATCCGTTTGCAATTATATTTTGATCTTTTCACGTTCTATTTTAAATGTTACACGAAACACTTACCACAATATCGTATACCGGTAATTATCTGCCACTAGGAATTTCCGCCGCTATGCGCGAGTACTCGTCTAGTATAGTAGTAATGTTTAGGTTTGTAAACCATTCAAGTTTCAACCGTTTACAACAAAATTTTAAAGAGGATATTCAATATGAATCACTTTCATCACAAAGTTTACAAAGCAGCATAGCTTTACAAAAAATCAAACAATAATGAATGACAAGAATTGACCATAACCAAGGATACACCCTGGTGAATAATAACTAATGGCAATGGTTAGAGCTGCTTTTAGTTTTTTCCTGAAGCTGGCGTTCAAGTTCGCTGGGTTAGCGTACCTGTAAGCCAAGGTTTTTTCGTTTGGCATCTTCGTCGGTTTTGAGGATGGTTCTTCTTTTCATCCTTCTCTCGGGACTTGTTTGGGGTTTCATCAAAATCCATCCCGAAGTGAAAACCGATCCGTCGGCCTTCGTGTCAAAAGTTTTTTCATCCCTTTTGATTCCCTCGCAGTTAAAGTCTCGGGATTTTACCATTTTTTGATGATATGTAATTCTTTTTGTTGACTCTATTGTACTTTAAGTTTCTAGCGTCTTGCTAGACTCTTTTTTATATATATTCCATCTTTGCCGTTCAAAAAAAAAATAATAACTTGCAACCCATATACTGGATAAAGCCACACCACAAGTAGATAAACGGATTGCCTGTCATATTTTGACCACACTCTATAAGAACGTATTACCATTTAGTGACCAGATGAAATTAGAACATGATGCTCCCTAAGACGCTTTTGAAAATAGGCCGAACAGTTTTGTAATTGTGCAATGGCTGCAGCCTTTTGAGCCAAAATTGTGTTCAATTTAGCCACGTAGTCGTCTAGCTGGTTTCCTGGTTCATCTGCTTCCACCAATAGGCTCATCTCCTACAACCATTAAAAATATTTATTTTAGCAAACCTACGATCATCTTCGGCTAAGAACTTGTCTGGGCTAAGAACTTTTCTGAGTTACAGACAAGTTCTTAGACCAAATAAATGTATGCATCTTTAACGCTGATTTGATATTCACACCATTTGCGATAATTAAAAGTGTAAAGAAGAACCTCAAGATCATCATCAACGTTTCTTTCATTTTCCAATTCCATCTCTTCTCTTGTATCTCTTGTATGCGAATGAATTGGTTCCTACATTATGGTTCTTCATATGGGCAAGGGTTTTAAGTTTCAACTTAAATTTTTTTTTGAAAACAATACGTTCATTCCTGCCATGTTCCATTCGTCCAGCCCATAATTCCTTTCATAGAATAGTTTCCTGTTTTGAACCTTGAAGTTGACTTTGCTCTATTCAATACTTTCTAGCCTATAGTTTCCATTCGTCCTCTGCTTTAATTCTTGCTAAAACCATTTCCAAAAATAATTTTCAGTTTTCAATTTTCAACATTTGGGTGTACACCCTTTATAGATAATTAGGCGAGTACCCGCACATAGCTGAAAATAAAATATTACATCAATTTTAAGAAGTCTTGTGCATAATTGAGCACCTCAAGAGCTGTGCGCCCTCCACATGGTACGATCAGTGACCCTTTCCTCAAGGTGACCTCATCATCATCACTACTCTGAAC
>BQNB010052250.1:30000-38194 GCA_026074375.1 Tanacetum coccineum
TCTCGCGTTTCCTGTCAACGTAGAGTTGAACATGTGACACCAGGTTGGCATGGCCCACCTTTTTGTTTTTGCGGTTGCCAGAAAGATTTTTAAGAGATCCTTCGGATCTTCACTTCCGTCATATCTCTTAATGTGGTTGGGCATTCTTGTTTTTGGGAAATCAAAGTAGCGGATTCTAGGTGTAAAAGGATCTATTTCCTCACACACCCATGCTTGAGGACAAGGTCGTCCTCCCTCCCATGTTTTTATTCTTAATCTTGGATCTTGACTTCCAATGTCCGCCTCCATTGTCCTCACTTTCTGAGAGCGCCTCTCCATATCTCGAGTAGGAGCGCTGGTTGTGACTGTCTGAGTGTGCGAACATACTCTTTCCTCTGATTCCCAACCTTTTGAAAATGCCTCCTTCTTTCTCTCTTGATCTTGGCGATCTCGACCGGTTGCATTTTAATCTTGAAAATACACTAGGTCTGGGTCTTGGGCTACAGGAGCGCCTAGATATGTGCCTTCCCTCGTGTTCTTTGGCACTCATCTTCCTTGACTCGAAATATCGTGATGATTTGGAGCATCCTGTGAAGTTAAGTTGGGCTTTCACTTCTTTTAGTTTTTCGTTTCTTTCTTTCTTTTTGTTAAACTTCTCAGCTATGATAGGCAGCAATTAGTTGTAGTTCTTGTCACAATACTCCCGGAGGGCTGCGTTGGATGCGAGCCCACCTCGATCTTGTGAAGTTGACTCTTTTCCTCTCCTTACCGTATTCCGCACGGCAGACGCGGGCTGGCTAGGAGCGGGTTGTTCATGATTGCTTATGGTGAGTATTTTCGTAGAACTTAGTTATATTCTGGTCCCACAGATGGCGCCAACTTGTTAGTACAATGTGTTATGGGTCGAAAAGATGGATCTGAGGTGATTATTGGGCTGGGCCAATGATGAGATCTTGTACTAAATCAAGCGATGAGAAGATCTCCTACACAATTAAAGGTAAACCATTAGTTTTATCGTGGGGACGGACCCCACGATTAGACTCCGACGTGAGAGTAAGTGAATATGTTTGTCAGAGAATGTCAGAGTATATGTGTGTTAAATATGATCAGAAAATCATACCTTGCGGGGTGTCAGAGTACCCATTTTTATAGGTAAGCCAAATATTAGGTTTTCTTAGTATTTCGCGTGGGCCTGTTGGTGGGCCGAAGTGGGACCCTTGTCATGCAAGAGTCCGCTTGTAATCGTGAGTTGCGGATATGGGTTTGCCTAGCGAACTTCCGTTGACCTGCGGAAGTGTCCTCTGGAAACCCCTCGTCCGTCTTGCTGATTCCGGACCGTATCTAGTTTGGCTTGGGGTTAGTTTTGGTCCATTGTGCTTTTTGATTGTCCTATTGGGCCTGGGCCCATGGATAGCTTATGTAGTCCAGACCCAAAGGCCGGCTATACGTGTTATACGTCATCAAGTTGTTAGTACAAAATGTGTTATGGGTCGAAAAGATAGATCTGGGGTGATTATTGGGCTGGGCCAATGATGAGATCTTGTACTGACACCAAGTCCGATTAAAGATCTCCCTGCACAATTAAAAGGGTAAATCAATAGTCTTACATGATGGGACGGACCCCACGATTAGACTCCAGCGTGAGATTAAGTAAACCTATTTGTCAGAAGAATGGTCCATAGTAAGAGTTGTGTTAAATAATGATCAGAAAATCATACCTTGTGGGGTGTTAGAGTACCCCTTTTTAGGTAAGCCAAATATTAGGTTTTCCTAGTATTTTCGCTTGGTGCCCTAATGGTAGGCCAGAAGTTGGGACCCTTGTCATGCAGAGTCCGCTTGTAATCGTGACATCGGATATTGGTTTGCCATAGCGAACTTCCGTGAACCCTTCGAAAGTGTCCAATTGGAAACCCCTACGTCCGTCTTGCCTGCATTCCGTATCGTACTAGATTGCTTGGGTTAGTTTTGGTCCATTATGTTGCTTTTTTACCGATTGTCCTTTTTTTGGCCTTGGCCCACGTATGCATAGTAGTTCCAGGCCTAAAGAGGCCTGCTATACGCGTTATACATCATCAAGTTGTTAGTACAAAATGTGTTATGGGTCGAAAAGATGGATCTGGGGTGATTATTGGGCTGGGCCAATGATGAGATCTTGTACTAAACCAAGCGATGAGATGATCTCCTGCACAATTAAAGGTAAACCGTTAGTCTTATCGTTGGGAGGACGGACCCACGATTAGACTCCGGCGTGAGAGTATGTAAACATGTTTGTCAGAGAATGTCATGAGTATGTTCTGTAGAATTTGATCATAAAATCATACCTTTGTGTGGTGTCAAAAGTTACCCCTTTTTATAGGTAAGTAAAAATTAGGTTATCCTTAGTATTTTCGCTGGGCATGTGGTGGGCCCGAAGTGGACCCTAGTCAGGCAAAGAGTCTACTTGTAATCGGTTACATGCAGATATGGGTTTGCTTAGCGAACTTCGAAGTATTAGTGCTATCCGATGGACCTGCGGAAGTGTCCTTCTGAAACCCCTCGTCCGGCTTGTTGCAGTCCGGACCGAAATTCTATTTTGGCTTTTGGGTTTATTTTTGTGTCCATTGGTTTCTTTTCGATTGTACTATTGGGCCTGGGCCCCCATGTAATGGCTTATAATTCCATGCCGAAATGGCTGCTATACGTGTTATTACTTCATCATGATCCCTTGAACATAGGGCATGGAAAGCTATCTGTGAGGGTGGCAGAGAAAGCGTGTTCATTGTAAGGTCGTCGTCGTTTTGTTCAAGTTTGTTAGGAACCACTTATGGTTAGGAGTTTTTCTTCGCCATTGTCCAGTTCAAACATCACAGCTTTTCCTCTCTGCTCAAAATATTTACCCATTACAGCTTTCCTTCATCATTGCAAACAAACCTTTTCTCTCTTCTATAGTAATATTTTTCTATTTTTATCAATTAAAAATACCCCAAAACACAAATACACACTCACAACTTATTAAATAATAGATTCTCTCTCTTAACTTTACCTCTTTTTCTTTCGGGACTCTAATCGTGCTGAATTTTTCTTTTAGCTTTTCCCGAATACTGAGGTGCGCTATTTTCTTTGATTTTGGTAACATGGCATCGGGTTTCCCCCAGATACATTCCCTCTGCATCCACAAACCCATACTCTAGAGACAACTAATTGTATCGGTAGTGGAAATTTTTGTTTTACTAAATTTTCTTCAATGGTGGAATATATTGTGTTCTATAATGGGCTAAAGCCTAAACTATACTAATGATAAATATGGGCTAAAGCCTCATATATGGATCGGCTAATAATATATGCATTTATCACCACTACTTTCTATAGAGAAGGCAAAAAAACCGGATTTCCCCACGAACCGGTGTTCCCGGGTCGAAACCGAAAAACCAAGACCGGTCCAACCTGGTTTTACCAACCGTTTCCGGATTTTTGGCCAAAATCGGGGGTTTGGAACCCGTTTTGTCTTCCACCAAAAAACTCGGTTGTACACATCCGGACGGTTTTCAAAAAACCGGTTTTGACGCCGAACCCGATTTTGTGAGACAATATGAGGACCCAGGAATCACCCTTTTTTTTCCTGATTTTCCATATCCTATCATAATCGTTATCATGAGACAGAGGACCCCGGGAACACCCCCTTTTCTCATTTTCTTATCCTATCTATGATTTTCTTGTGCTATAAATATAGGGTGGTTTATATTACAATGTAAAGTCACAAACTTCTTACAATACAATCGACCTACTTAAGCAAATTAAAAAAACCTTATCCCCCTCAATGGCAAGTGAATCCGCCTTAACTACCACCGGTGCTGGTTCAACAAGTGCACTGACAATTCGTGAAATCATACCAACCAATCGAACCCCCTTAAGTTAAGAAAGATTGTCACATTTCATTATGGACCAACGGTCAGAAAAAGCTCAAAATCAAGTATGCTTTCATATCTTCTCGAAAGGGTTCCAACACGACGTTGAAGATCATATAACTCATCCTCGTTGTGAATATTAAAGGCGCCTCTGAATCTAATCCGAAGCGGGGCAGAAGACGTCGATGGTGGCAGATATGGCAACTTTTCATGTACATCCGAGATTATCTGTCAGTGAATAATTCGCGGTTTATGTGAATCTGTACCGGGATTTCAAAGAGGGTTACCATTTCCACCACTTTGACCACGAGCAGACAACGAGGGTGTGTCCAGAACACACTGCAACAAGATACACTCATGTAAGTCGTTCTACTCTCGAAACAGATGCAATGAAATTATGGGTAGCGTCTAACCAAAAAGCAACAACTGATGGATTTGTGCTAACTAAATACTAGGTCAACCTAACAACGGATGAATGGTCCGCTGCCGTTAATTTGCCCCGGTTCATAATGTGTGTGTAGCCGCACATTGATTGAACCTAGTACTTGGCAACTGATGAAGCGGGTCTTGCATTCGAAGAATTTTCCGTCTCCTCACACGTGACAAACTTGAAGATTATTTGGAAAACGACTTTGTCATTTATGGTTTGCAACAAAAAATTATGTCAATTACTTTGGATAATGCTAGCAACAACACAAGCGTCATGGAAAAACTAATATTAAAATACAACCCACCAATGGCGGGTAGGTTTTATCATAGTCGTTGTGTTGCACACATCATTAACTTGGTTGTGCAAGCCGGTTTAAAAATCCCCATAATTAATCAAATGAAAAGAGTCTTTCAAACATAATGTTAAAAAAGATGTTTTTAAATCTGGATAAAAATCCGAAAACGCAATATTAGAAAATCTGTATGGATTGCATATTAAACCTTGTTATTCATCAATTGGGACGTTGATACACTATGGAACTCCACTTTTGAAATGTCTTCAAAGTGGTTTGAAACATAAAACCAGCGTATGGCCGAATTTTCATGACATTTTGGTCAATAAGAATGGTAGAAGTTTAAAAAATTCCGTTGGAATATTGGGTTATGATGAACCGTTAAACCCCATAACTTGAAGTGTTTTACAAAATCTACTGTTTAATTTTTTCGGGGGTTTACTACCCAACTCTACATTGGTACTTCAACAGATTTATTCATTAGTTGCAAATTAATCTGATTTAGAACTTGATTGGGGTTGTTGTCTGTAGGGTAACCAATGAAGAAAAAACTTAGAGGAATTATTTGTGAAAACATGCCACTGATAATTACTTTTTCAGCCGCTCTAAATCCATGTTATAATGTATCAGGGTAGACAATCTAAACGAGAATTAAGTAGGGACATGGATTTTCAAGATGTATATTTAGCAACTAGGTCATTTGATTGGTATTCACGAATCTTTTCAAGGAGTTTATTTATAATATGTAATAAACAAAATAGGTAACTAACCATAATCAATCCAACAAGTGGTGGGGGTTCTTCATCGTGGTGAGACTATCCTTAGCTCAGTTTGCTACACGTTTTAAAAATGACATAAAAAAAAGGCAAGGAATTATCCTACAATTACCAACGAGTAAGAAGCAATAACTCAAAAGCGGATTTTGTCTCACATCTTCATCCCAAGGACTTTGCAACTTTTGATGTATTGGGGTTTTGGAAAGCAAATGAAAATCAGTTTCCTGTTCTATCCCATATGGCCATGGATATATTAAGTGTCAAAGAATCTTCGGTATCTTCTGAATCGCCTAATTCAACAAGTGGAAGTTTTGTTGACGAATCCGAAGAACAAGACTAACTCCGGATCTTGAGAGATTTGCATGTGCTTGAAGATGAACTTAGATCCTCAGGAGCGTAAACAAGACACATCTCCTCTTGAACTACCCTTAGACGTTGAAGAAGGTGTCTTTAATGTCGAGGTGCAACAAAATGAAGCCACTCAACTTACCGATCAAGAAATTGCGTTAGATGCTAGTAGCGACGGCTCTTCAGGAGAACCACGGCAGATAATATATGAGCGCGGAGCCGAAGAGACCAAAAAAAAAAAAACCAGAAAGATGGACATGATGGGCTACTCACATGTTAACTACTAGCATGTGTGGTATTTTAAATGTTATATTTCCTTTATGTTGTGTATATATCCTTATGTTTTATATCCTTTATGGTTGTATTTACGTATTATGTAATTATTGTTTTTGTAATATAAATAAAAATGAAGGATATTCAGTTTATAGTATAGGACACAAAAAAAAAAAAAACCGACCAAACCTGTTTACCCTGTACCCCTAACATGCCCCTAAACCAAACGTCCAATGGATTCACCACACCCTAACAAACCGGTTTGGGTTTATCTCAAACCGGGTTTTCCCCCTTGTAGTACCGAAACATGTTTATTCTAGAATTGACCCAAACCTGAACCGATCAGTTGTTTGTATGTGTTGGTTGGTTATTTAAATTTAAAATTATTAATTTTTAAAAATTGTTAACCGTTTTAGCGCACGAACTACCTTTATAGGTATGAGAAAAAAAATCATGATTTAGTGGTGTATGACTGAAAGAGAGAATAGATGAATCACTTTAGTAGGCAATCCGTACATCACCAAAATGATATTAATATATAACACATTTGTGGACAAATCCACTGTCGTTTTGACAGTGGACCACAATGCTACAGTATCGGGCTCTCATTTTGGGCCAACCTGATTTTGGGTTTTTTTTTTTAAATTTGTATGCACAAAGTAAGATGCAAAAAATATTACAAGAGTTTCCGATTTATTCAGGATAAAAAAATGACCCGCGGAAACATCTTCGATACCTAATAACTTTAAAATAATCGATATGGTCACAAACGTACAACCCATTATATTAAAAAAAAAACATATAGCAAAAAAAACAACACTTTAAAGATGAGGCCCAACACATAAGCCATATAAAAAAATTATTACTAATATACACATTTGTCGACAAACTAGCCTAAAATTGGCATAAAATCTGGCCGAAATCTGGCCCAAAAAAAAGATATAGATCAGTCCCAAAAAAAGAAAATATTCGGGAAAAATTTAACCCGTCCCAACGCAAAAAAAAATTCCCGAATCGTACAAAAGAAGGAAATATCCGGGAAAAAATTAGCCAAAAATAGCCTAAAATCTGGCCCAAAGTAAAAAAAAAATACAAAACGGACCCTCACCTTTTAACTATTTACGATTTTCTTACACAAAAATTCCCGTAAAAAAATTTACAAAAACGTCCCAAAAAAAGAAAATATTCGGGAAAAAATTAGCCCGTCCCAACGCAAATTTTTTTCCCCGAATCATACAAAAAAAGAAATTATTAAAAATTAGCCCCGCCATAACGCATCGCCTAAAAAAACCCCGAAACGTAAAAAAAAATTATTCGGGAAAAAATTAGCCCCGCCGCAACGCGCGGGTTCTTTTGCTTGTTATATACATATACTATGTTTGAAATAAAACTATGTCGTTTTGACATAGTTTTTATGATGCTACAGTAACCGACCCATTGGGCTCCTACTTTGGGCCGGCCCATTTGACATTTTTTTTTCTTTAACTAGGCAACTTTAAAAAAAAATTGATCGGCACAAAATAGGAAATAAAATTACAAAAGTACTTATTTATTCAGATAAAAAAAATATCCGTGACATGAGACCAAACACATAAGCCCATATAAAAAAAGAAACTATGACACAAAAATAAAAAAATAAAATTTTTTTTGCTCGGCACAAAATAAGAAAAAAATTGCAAAAGTAATGACTTATTCATATAAAAAAATACCCGCGACATGACACCCAATATATAAACCCATATAAAAAATAATATTAAACATGAGACCGGAAAAATAAAGCCGCACAAAATACAAAAAAAAACCAAAAAAAACAAAAAATTTAACGCCCCGCATCAACGCACGGGCAATCATGTTTAACACATATTTAGCAAAATCTTATAAAATTATATTAAAAAAACCTAAATACCAAAAAAATAACCTTTGGGCCGGCCCATTTGACACTTTTTTTTTTTACTTTTTCTTAAACTAGGCAACTTAAAAAAAAATTGTTCGGCACAAAATAGGAAACAAAATTACAAAAGTACTTATTTATTCAGATCAAAAAAATATCCGCGACATGAGACTAAACACATAAGCCCATAAAAAAAAGAAACTATTGCAAAAAATTAATAATAATAAAAAATTTGCTCGGCACAAAATAAGAAAAAAATTGCAAAAGTATTGACTTATTCATATCAAAAAATACCCACGACATGACGCCCAACACATAAAC
>BQNB010052251.1:0-40591 GCA_026074375.1 Tanacetum coccineum
CCCTTTTTATAAAACCACAAGGACCATTCCTGTCAATTTTCAAAGTCTTTTTTACCTTACACCTTTATAAACCAAACACAAGGACTACATTTGCCAATAGACCAAAGTTTAAAACGAATTTACCCCGTTTTCAGTTATAAAAGGGCGCGAAGTCATGGCACTATTCACCGTCATCCCCATTTTTACCTTGGGTCAAAATCAAAGGGCTTTTGGAAATTGAGGGTCAAGGAAGACAATTCATGGAGTCTATAACATAATGGCAGGGTCAAATTAGTCATCTCTATGCATTCATTAGCTCACTTAGCAAAGGAATATCGCGTGGATGTGGGAAAGCACACAAGGATGATGGATTTTGCTCTTTAAGCACTCACAAAACTAGCACAAGCTGTCACATCAAAGGAATGACAGCTTGGCTATCCGTGTGATTACCACTTGATCAAACGGCTAAGAATCATCCTCCAATGATTAATTGAGTGTACGGGCAAGATTAAAAGGGGCGTGGGAAGCAAGGCAAGGCCTAGAATCTTCATCAACAGGCTATAAATAGCCTCACTATCACACACACACACCATCTAGTTTTTTAGTAGCTTTTAGTTTTAGCTTAAAGTTCCGTTAAACTTTGTAATTCTTCCTTTTAAGCATTGTAACCAAGATTTATGTTAATGAAATTCAGTTTTTAAACAGTTTCTCATAAGCTCTTATTTTTTTTTCATAAGCTCTCACTTTTCCTATTAAATGGTAAGCTAAATAACATAAGCTACTGAATAAGCTCTTATTAGTCTATAAGCTAATAATAGAGTTAATAAGTTCTTTTAATCTACTTAAACATAATAAATCAGTTTAAACACCTTATCTATTGGATTTTAAGCTTTGGAAGGGGATTCAATCATGGAAGGAATCCCAAGGACTTTTACTAGCTTATCCAATAGGATAAGCTAGAGCTTGTAGCTGATAATTGAGTTAATAGCTTCTGTTAAGCTGAAGCTTATTGTAAGTCTTTCATTTAATTCATTGATCTTTTAATTTCTAGTACTTTTCATCTATCTAGCTTAATAGTAGTTTACTTGCTTATTTGCTTATTAGAAAGTGCTTATCTGTTTTCTTATTGCTTATTTGTGTTTTAATTTGTTAATTAGTGCTTATAAACCATCTGTTTTAGCTTAGTATAGTTAGAATCTAGATTAGTGCTTAATTTGTCTTAAAATCTACAAAAACCAAAAAAAAATATTAGTTAGCATAGCTTAGATTCTAGATTAAGCTTAAGTAGATTAATGAATTTTTTTTGTTAAGCTTGTTAAAAGCTGTTAGTTATCTGGTAATTAGAATTAGATCATTAGATCTTAATAAAATAAGCTTAATCAAATCTGTCACAATTTAAAGGGGTGTTTGGGTTAACCTTGTTTGACAATCAAAAGTCAAAGGAATTTGTGCAATTTGTTTGAGACAGCTTTGATTTCATTTAAAAACATTAGGAAAAGAGTTTTCACAAGTTAGTTTTTAAAATTAAAAGAGTTTGAGCTTAATTTTAGTATTCCTGCACCAGGGGAATTTTTCTTTTGATTTTCACTTGTGCAAATTTTGAACCAAGCCATCTAAGGCTTGGTTCTTGCTTGATTAGAGTTTGTACACACTCAACAAGAGTGTTGAGTGCAGGTAACCTCACTAGGTTACCCTGTTCATTTAGTTTGGCTAATTGCAATTTGCATCAGCAGTACTAACATCAGTTAGTACTGCTGAGCTTTTGAGCTTCATTTTAGCTTATAATTGTAGGATCTAGGGTCTTATTTTTAGGTAGCTTATAGTTTAGGCATAGCTTAGTATAGATCAAGCTTAGTATTCCATTTTCTAGCTTAATTACTTAGCTTAATTTGCTTTCAAAAGTCATCAAAATTTCCAAAAAGCCAAAAAACAGTAGTAATAGACTAGCTTTTCATTTTAGAATTTTAAGTTGTGGCATCTGATTTTCTTGTCTAGAATTATAGCTTATTAGGTGATAGTTAAGTTGTCATAAGCTTAGCTTAAATCTTGGCTTATTTTGCATTTTGAGCTTAGCTTAATTTTTTTAGCTTTTAGAGTTTTGTCCTAAGTTTGCAGGTTTGTTCATTAAATTTAGGTAGCTTATAGTATTAGTTTGTTAAAAGGCTTTTTAGAACTAGCTTATGCTCATCATAAGCTCCTTAGATCTTCTTTTATTTTTGAAATTGAGCTTATATTGAAGCTTGTGCAAAGCTTTTAGTCCAAATAAGCTAAAATAGCTCAAAAGCCTTCTTACTGAAGGCAGAACTTCATAAGCTCTTTCTGAGCTTGTTTTTGAGTCTGAGCTTATGTTCCATTTATTAAAAGTGCTTATAATTGTGTCCTTTTTAAAATCCAATTCTTAGTTTTTGCAAAAAGTGAAAAATAAAAAAAAGTGCAAAAAGGGTGTATACCAACCTCGAACCCTAGACCTCCTGCTTATAGACCCAACGTGTTAACCATCATGCTTCATTAGCTCATCCGGTTATATCTCCTTTCTTTTATTTAATAAACACAATTTGGGCTTAAGCCCCATTTATAAGCCGTAGCTTATTTAAGCTTTTACCCGGCTTATTAGTTAAGCTGTTAGCCTCTTCTTATTTTTCCTTAAATCCTTATAACTTTATAGACTTTTCCTGAATTTTTCACATTTTTCCATCAATTAGTTTATTTTTAATAGTTTTTCGAAAGTTAAAATCTTAGAAAATACATAAAAAATAGAAAAAAGTTTTATAAAAATACAAAAAAATAGTTTTTAGCATTAGATTAAATACTTTTAGGTTTACAATCAGAAAAGTCATTTTCAACCCTTTTAGATTTTTATTTTCATTTTTGAGCTTTTAATTTTAAGTTTAAAAATAGGATTTTAATTTTAAAAATAGTTTAAAATAGTTTTCTGAGTTTTTATGTTATTTTAGACTTTTCTAAGTTTAAAAATCATTTTTCTAAATTTTTAGGACTTAATTTGCTATTTTTTAGGATTTAATTAGATTAAAATAGTTTTTAATTCATAATAAATTCAAAAATAATCAAAAAAATGTTTTTCTTTTTCTTAAAATTTTCTTTTGTCCTATTTTAGGTTTAGAAATTAAGTTTACATTTTTAGGAGTTAATTTTAGTGTATTTGCTTATTTGTCGCTTTTAGTTGCTCCCGTTAATTTGTTTAAGTGTTTAATAGCTTTTAATTGTTCGTTTTAATTGTTGCTTTTATTTAGTAGTTATAGATACTCAAAAATATCTTTTCTCTCATTCAAATCATAATCCGAGCCAAAAACGAGGTTTCAATTTCACAAGTCGTTGGGGAAACGACCCGGGTGATCATACTTCCCGGTTAAATATACGTATTATATATTATATATATATCTTTTAAGAGTGAATTTTCCTTAGGGAATTTTCTTAATTGCTCTTGTGGTAATATATCGTATATTTTATTAGTATATTTTATTACACATCAATAACAGAAACCGGTATTGTAAGAAGAGTGGGTGCCTGAGTTCTTGGGACTTCATGGTGTACATGAACATCTAGTGGAGAAACTATTTCTGCATCAGTTTGAGGGATATTTGAAAAATTTAGGAATTTTGATGCCAAGTCGGATGAGCGAGAAGAACTAGTAACAGGAACTTCAGTCTTCTTCGTAACAGTAGTAATTGTCACATGAGCATCGTCAACAACTTGTTCTTGAGTAGTCTCTAAATTTTCATTCCCTTGTTGAGCTTCATCCATTTCAACATCAGCACCTTCACCTTGAACAATCTATTTACCAGTCTGAGTGGGTTCTTCTAATCTTGCGTCTACATCATCATCAAATTGGTCGGTAGTATCATCCATTCCCTTATCTTCATCACTTTCAATCTCATCATCTTCAGATTCGTTTTCTTGATCAACTTCCTCCTCTTCTTGATTATCATCATCAAATTCTTGCTCTGAATCAGATTCTTGCTCTTCACTTTCATTCTCCTGTCCACTGCCTTCATCACTTGCCTCTTGTTCATTGTTGCTGTTGTCTTCATCATTACCCTAAGACCCAGATTCACTCTCAGTAGAGTTATCTTCTGTCACAACGGGAACCCCTGGTTTATAACCAGTTCCTTTACTTGTGACGGTAGGAGTGATCTTTTCAACACTTGGAGGTTTTTTGGCACCTGTACCAGAACCACTAGGATGTGTCTTGTGAAAGTCCCTTAAGCTCTTCTTTCTCACTTCTTTCAGCAGAGCCTTTTCAGTCAAAGCTACTTCAGATAGCAGCTCAATTTCTTTACCATGAGCAACATCCACCTTTTCCTTTTCCTTTCCTTTAGACTTTGTTTCCACCGGAGGTTCTCTGATGACGATACCTGTTGCTGGCTTAGTTGAAGACTTCTTGACTAATCTCTTAACTCGTTTGCCTTTTGTGACAGGTTCTTCATCTACAGGAACTAGATCACTTTCCTTCTTAGTCGGAGAGGCTTTATTGAATTTTCTAGCAATCTTGGGAGGTACAACACCTGTAGCATGGCCAAGATAAGTCTTGTAGGCCTTGGATTCCTTCATCTCAGGACTGGTAAAACATTCAGGTAGAACAACTTCATAGATCTGAGATGATTCTTTTACAAAGACAAATCTTAAGGAGTTAATTAAGTAGTCATCTTTGGAGGTGTGCATCCCAATTTTGTTTCTCCAAGAGAGTGACTTTTCTTGAATAAGAAAGTAGTGAATGATAACTTTGGTGAAACAAGGGTAGTACATCTTTTCTTGCTTTTTGTAGACTTCGTTTTCAATCTGGTAGATGAAGTCTTCCTAAAGTAATTCCACATAGTCTACATTTTTCTGATGGAACATACCCCAAAGGATTTGAGCTTTGGAGAGACGAAGCTTGTCAAGACCACTAGTCTTTCCAGATAAACTCCGGTTGATAAGAGCAGCAAAAATTCTCCAGGGTTGATGCATCTGATCGACAACAACATCATTGAGTGAATTGATCTCCCCAGTATGATCAAGTTCTCTTAAGAAAGACACAATGTCTTCTTCAGAAGGAAGGGGATCAAATTCTCTACCTTGTACTCTTGGGCAAATCTGAAAGATATCTCTGAAGACTTCCAAAGTAAGCTTGAATCGTTTCTTCTTGTCAATATTGAATCTGTAGAAGGTGTCATGCTTGTACACGAAATTCCAAAACTGGTGCATGTACACTTTAGGGACATCTACAGTGATGAGAAATGCAGGATAGCATGGAGTGAGAGCGATAACATCCAGAACGACTTGAAATGTGGGTTCTCTTGGTGTTAATCCGCGAGGGATTCTTCCATTGCATTTACCGATATCAATTCTATTCTCCTTGGGAACAAGCTCAAGATCAAGCTTGGTTTGTTGAGCAGTGATGGAAGACATGATTCTGCTAAGATTTGTCACATACAGTTCATATACAAACAAATTTATATATAGAACAGATAGACAATTTAGACCATGATGCACAAATATTGATGCATGGCAGGATTTACAACAGGGGATAGGCTAACACATACAAGGCAACAAATTGATACACGTGCACATAATGCAAAGAACTAATACACATGCAAACAATTCAGAGAACTGGTACACATACACACATGATAAGCACACATACTCATGTATCACTTAATTATAGGTTAATTATTGAAATCAAGGCAATCACTTAAGATATCTAAGGAAAATTACACCTAATTTAATCACTAAGTGACAATTATGCAGTTGGATTACCAAGATTAAAAAAATCAAGTATAGATCGCCTGAGTTAACTAAGCACGTATAGTTCGCCTGTGTTAACTAAGCATGTATAATTCGCCTGTGTAACTGAGCATGTATAATTCGCCTGTGTAACTAAGCATGTATAATTCGCCTGTGTAACTTAAGCATGTATAATTCGCCTGTGTAACTATTGAACGTATAGTTCGCCTATTTATTATACATACGTATTGTTCGCCTGTGTATATAGGAACGTATAGTTCGCCTGAATAAGTCCTATGTATTAATCGCCTGTGTAACCACAAACGTATATCTCGCCTGCTTTAATTCAATGTATTGTTCGCCTGAGAAAAAATCATTTAAGTAAAGTTCGCCTGAACAAAAAGATTTCCAATTTTTTTCCCTTTTAAGCCACACAAACTATCACAACTTGGTCACATAGCATTTAGGAGACATTCTAGCATCTTTTTAACATGTATTAACCACAAAAGTCTTGAATTTTGATTTGTTCGAGTCATGAGAACACGAAAAATCCAAACTAGACAAGATGCATCATACAAATAGTTTTAATGACACACAAATGCATTCAAACATTCATTATAAAAATATACAACCCAAACCCACAAACTTTTTCAAGTTTATACCCATTTTGAATAATTTTCGACATCAAGAATTGAGCAAAACGCATGAATGAGTTATCCCTATTAAAAACTGGTATGGGTACAACAACTAGACCCCTAAGCGACCAAAACCCCTCTGTCAATTTAACATTTCATCCACTTTTTAAGGTGTCTCATTTTAGGTCGATTTTAGGTTTTTCGAGCATAATTCCAAGGTTTGGTTAGGTTATATGGGCATTATATCATTAAAACACGAGTACCTTAAGCTTAAAACGAAGATTGAGCAGATTCTTGAAAGTCTTGTAGATTAACAATGGAGGAAAAAGGTGTGTGTGAGTTTGTTCGAGTGATGAACAAGAGCGGGCAAGGGGGTTTTTGTTTAAAATCCTTTTTGGGTTTTTGACAGAAATGCCCCCTGGGGTTTAATGGAGTTTCTAATTTTCTTTTAAACTTTTCCTAAGGCAAACTAAGTTTCCTAAATTGCAAAACTAGCCCTTAAGGTTTAGCCATCAAGAAATAAATTTACATTTTGCATTAATACCCCAACAAGATTAAACATATATCAAACAAAGCCCTATTAAGTTGACATTTATCAACTCCCCTTTAATTATTCACCCGACACCATTAAAACCTTTTCCGATTGACACCTTATTAATTATGAAGAAGATGATTTTGACAGTTTCTCCCCCTCAAATAATGACCCGTTTTCTATTGAAAGAGCTGTAGTCGTTATTTGATGGTTCAAAATTGTCTTAGAAAAAAATGATCTGATGAATCTGAAAGATGATTATTTTATATTTTGAAAATCAACACCCAAGAAAATAAGATTTCTCTTATTTTGACACATAAGCGCACTGACACGTACACTTACGGAATATAAGAAGCACGGGTTGTGATGCAAAGTAATCACAAGCCTTTGAATGAATATAAAGTAATTCATTCCCGAGAAAAATAAATTTCCCGTTGTGAGGTCAAGTTGTCTTTTTGACGACATACTTGCCTTGAAGATGATGACCGGTTACTATTAGAAATAATAGCAAGCCATTTTGGCATGTTTTGAAAGCTTTTTGAAACTTCTGCTCGAATTCATTTACAGTCTCGTTCATAGTTCATTTAAATGACATTTCTAAGGCCGTAAATGTTATCGATTTTCAGAAGACATGCCAAAGATACATATTTTTATATTTTTCTGATTTTTTAAAAAGAAAAATCTTTTTGAATTTTTTATGTAAAATTTTAAAATTTTATAAAATTTTGAATTTTTTATGCCAAAGATCATTTCTTTTGTTTTTGTAAAATTTTATAAAAGAAAAATCATTTTGAATTTTTTATGTTTTCATATGTACATATATACAGGATATGAGTTACCACCATCACTCGTCCATTTCCTCTGCCAGACGTTTCAACATTTCTGGAGACATGCTTGTCATACCAAGCTTATCGATCAAGAAGTAAAATCTCTCTCGAGGCAATGATTTAGTAAAGATGTCAGCCAGTTGGTATTCATTCCTGACAAAGTATAGCTCCACGATTCTATTCTCCACTTGCTCCTTTATGAAATGGTAGCGAATATCGATGTGCTTAGCTCTTGAATGTTGAACATTGTTGCAGCATAAAGCAATCGCACTCTTGTTGTCGCAGTACAGAGGAATCTTATTGAATTTAAAACCATAGTCTGTTAGTTGTGAACGCATCCATAGGATTTGTGAGCAACATCCAGACAAGGCAATATATTCAGCCTCTGTACTCGAGATAGCAGTGCTTTTTGTTTCTTTGACGACCAGCTAACAAGTTTATCACCTAAGAACTGAGCGCTTCCCGATGTACTACGTCTAGTGTCCTGACACCCCACGTGATCGGCATCTGCATAAGCTGTGAGTGACATATCGGTATCCTTCGAGTACCATAGACCCATGTTAATGGTTCCATTAAGGTATCGAAAGATCCGTTTCACCGCTTGTAAGTGCTTTTCGGTAGGCTTAGCCTGATACCGGGCACATAAGCAGACAACATAGTTAAGGTCAGGTCTACTGGATGTAAGATACATTAAGGATCCAATCATGCCACGGTAAAGTGTAGCATCAACTGGTTTCCCCTGTAGATCTTCATCCAGTTTCTTGTTTTCAATCATGGGTGTGTCGACAGAATCAGTAGAATGCAAACCATATTTTTTAACAATTTCAGAAGCATATTTAGATTGGTTTATAAAGATGCCTCTGGGACTTTGAGATATTTGTAATCCTAAAAAGAATGACATTTGCCCCATCATCGACATCTTGAACTTATTGGTCATCTGATTAGCAAACTCATCACACATGGCAGTATTAGTTGATGCAAATATTATATCGTCAACATAAATTTGTACCAGTAATATGTCGTTTCCAGCATGCCGTGTGAAGAGTGTTGGATCAACTGCACCTTTGGAGAATTGTTGAGAGATAAGGAAGCTTGACAGCATATCATACCATGCACGTGGTGCTTGTGATTAGGCATGTAATGAAGCCTTTTTGAGCTTGTACACATGCGATGGGTTGTCCTGATCAACTAATCCTTCTGGTTGAGAAACATAGACCTCTTCTTTGAGCTCGCCATTCAAGAAAGCCGTTTTGATGTCCATTTGGTAGATTATCATATTCTTGTGAGCGGCTGATCAAGATTGACTCACACCTTTAAAATATATAAACGGGAATCTAAACGGGACCTAAAAACCCTAAATTATCAATTTAAGTCCTAAAATGATCTTTTTGGTTTTTATAAGTCTTAATTAACTAAAAAGCTAGAACAAAGTAAAAACTAGGACTAAAAAACGAAGGAGATAAGGGCTTAAAAACTCTAAAAACGTGAACGGGATTTCATCCCGTTCTTTAAAAATTAAAATTTTGTAATTTATGCCTCGAAGCAAATCAATTTTCCTATGTTCTAAATGTTAAAAGAATATTTTCTCAAAAAGAATTATAATTTTTTTTTACTTTTTTATATTTTTTATGAATTAAAAACACTTCTGGCTTTGACATCATTCTTCTTGCAAATCTTTTCTTCAGTAGTAGAGGGCACAGTCATCTTCAATGCTGTAGATGGACCTGATTCTGGTGTTGTAACAGGAATAGGTACCCAAGAATTCCCATTTTCTATTACCTCCCATAATGCATAGTCTTGGATCTGGAAGTACTGCTTTATTCTGATTTCCCACATCTCATACTCTCCTAGTTTGAGAATGGGAAGCTTTGCCAACGAATTGTTCTGTGAATTTTCTAACTCCATTTTCCCTAGATCAAAGTTTCTCAAAGCACAGGCTCTGATACCACTTGTTGATCCCACGCCTTGATCGATTCTTTATGATATAAAGAGTTTGTTACCTTGGAAGAATCCAAAATAACAAAGATTGAGACTTTGTATGTATATCAAAGTGTATGCGGAATCTACACTTTGATACTCTAGAGAAATTTATGAATGAAACAGTAATGATCACACACAAACAATAAACACAAAACTCACTGCTTCAATATTATAAATAATACGAGTACTCTTCAAGTACTGGGGTTACAAAACCTTGAAGCTATTACAAAATGCTCTCTAAATGTATCTCTTAAAGTTCTAACTATCACTACTCTAGGGATCTCCTTTTATAGAAATACAAGGAGCCCTTTACAAATATATCTGCCTATCTATTAGGAACAGTTACAATTCAAAACTAAATATCCCGAAATGCTCTCCATCCATTCTTATCTTTAGTTCATCAGCTTTGACCATTTAGCAGTACAAACTTCTTCAACTAGCAGTATTAAGTTTCCTTGGCAGTACTAACTTTGTGCTGGCAGTACTAACTCCTTTAGTACTGTTCCTTGGCAGTACTAACTTTGTGCTGGCAGTACTAACTCCTTTAGTACTGTTGGCAGTATTAAGTCATATGAAGATTTATTCCTAACAATTATCAACTAGAAACTAACATCATAACTGTTGTAAGAGTTTTATAAACGTCGTTTAACATAATTTGCAGATTTAAAACGTGTGTTCATTTTTATGAAAAAACTTTCTATTAAATCATTTGGGAATATTCGGGAACATGTCGAATTATTTAATTTTATTTATTTGTATCACCTTCCTTATATAATACTTGGGAAGTATTATATAATTAAACCATTTTATTTTAGATTGTCACCTTTTGGATATAAAACCTGTCATATATTATATACTATTCGAGTTATTCTTTGGGTTGTGTATCTTGCCATATAATTCACAGTGTAAGCTATACAGGTCAGCCATAACTCATCATCTTCATTTGGCTCAAACATAGTGTGCAAATCTCCCCAAAGCATGAGATCATACCCTTCTGGTCTTGAAGCCCTATACCTTTCCTTAACAAGGTATAATTCCTCCACATCATGTCTATCAAAATCTCCTAGCATCTCAGTAAAGATTTTATAATTCTTTGAGCTTCCATCTCCCCTGAATATTTGATAATACATGAAAGTCACCAGTCAACACATAAGATTACAATCCACAATTGGAAACTTATAGATAATGATCAACTTCGATAGAACCTTCTTCTCTTGTATGATGTCTAAAAAAATTCTTTGAGTCTTCTTCTCTCCTGAATCTTCTTCATCTTTTTCTTTTCCTTGTGCTCTTTTTAGAAAGGACTTCTTCTCTGTTGTTCCAGTTCTTAACAACTTCTACCTTTTCCTCTTGTTACTAACTTTTTTTCTTCCACAATCTTTTCAGGAGACCTTTCTTTTTCAGGAAACTTTTCTTTTTCAGGGGACTTTTGCTTTTTACTTCCTTTCTCTGCATCCATAGGCACAAACTTTTGATTAAAATCCCAAAGCTTTTCAAAAATTAGCCTTATTTCATTGTAAGACATCCCCTTGAAGTCAGTGATCTTAAAATTTCCTTGGTTCTTTAAATATTTGATCATATTCCTTCTAGCTTGGGCGATAGTCTTTGGCTTCATTTTGAGAGAATGATATCTAATGACAGAAGATCATTCCAGTCAATCTCCTTTGACTTTTGCTTCATCCCAATAGCACTTTTCTTTTCTTCTCATCCACTGTTTTAGCAATATTCTGCATCTCAGCAATTTGAGCTCTTTGTTCCTCATTCATTTGCTCTTCAAGCCTAATTGCTTCAGCATAGCTTAACTGTTCTTGTTCAAGGTCTTTCTTAGACTTCTTCTTAGGCTCTTCCTCTATCAATATGGCTTTTCCCTTATCCTGTCTTGATTCTTTTCTACACTTCTTCTTGATATAGAAAACATTTCCTCCATCAGTACTATTTGTACTCTCTATCAGTACTAACTGTTGGAACTTCTTTCACTAGCATACTTTCTCTATTGCCAGCCAAAGTACTAAAACCCCCCCATCATCACTTTGCTTTCCCCACGCACTCTTGCTCATGAAGACTATCAGTTGGAGTCACTTCTGAATGAAACAGTCAGTTCAGAACTAGCTTTTTCTAGAACCACTGTCATAAATAAATTCCTCCCTGTTTGGAAGAATCATCTTCAAAGGCTTCATCATCTGTAAGAACAACCCTGGTTTGTTTCCTTGCTTTCCCAATCTTTATCTGAGACTCCAGCTTCTTGACCCTTAGAATAAGCTTGGTATAAGCAGAACTGTAGGTTTTCTTTGTCTTCAACAAGTCAGCCTCTAAAACTCCAATCCTGTCAGAAAGAAGTGTTAACTAAATTCATCAATTTTTGAAGTTTCAGACTACCCTCCTCAACGTATCCATGTGAGTGAATAGCTGGAAGGTGGTCATGGGTGTAGGAGGATGTATTCTACATAATACCAGGTTGTGTGGTGAAAGTTATGTAGGTGAGGGTTTGGTAGGTGTGGGATGATTAGGGGTTTGTTGTGAAGAGATGGGTGCAGGTGACTTGTTGAAGGGTGTATGTTGAATTTGAAGGTGAAGGGATTGGTTCAGTACCATCTAACATAGTAGGAAATAAACACCTCTTGACCTGAAAAATCCTTGGTGATCACTTCATATTGCTAAACTACCTTCAATGTTAGCAGATGAACAGAAATAAAGTTCTATGTGTGTTGTTTGAAGCTTGTCTCTGATGATCTAGACATAGTTGTATAAACCTAGGGTACATCAAAAACTTATGGGGACTAGATATGTTAGACACCATGTGTTCAAAGATCATCTTAGAAAAATTAAACTTTCTATTTGTGGCTAAACAAATGACAGCAGCTGCAATATTACTACTAAACTGCTCCCAAGCAGTCTTCTTTGGCTTAAACAGTGAAGAATAATATTGATAAGAAACCCCTTGAGGTGAAAATGCACCTTTTTGAAAGGTTAACTTATCTGAGTCAGTAGCATAGCCCATAAGCGCCAATTGAGCAAAGATCTCTGTAGTTGGAAGAGAGGTAATGCCATCTTGATCATCCAACTTGAGATGTCCGCCCTTAAGATCCTCATTGATTGAAAGTGAGTGTCCAACTAAATAACCCGATGAATGTATACTTTGCCAACTTTCACATCAACCTCTCAGCAGACTCCAAATTGTTTTATAAATAGACACACACCTCTGTATCTTAGTAAGAGCATAGAAAAGTCAATACATCTCATGCAAAAAACTATGTACTGAAGAAACCCCGAACTTCCAGAATAATTACAGAAATGCTACCGAAATTAAGTAGTTTATCACAAAACTCCAAACTTGCATGATGAAAATGTATTAAGAAGTGGGAATAGGATCGTGTATGATAGGTAAGTACGGCTGAGAAAGTTAATTGCAATATAATCGAGAAAACAGAGTGATATTTGTTGACCAATATAATATTTGAAGTGACCGTGAATAAAACCATATGAATATATAGTAGATGCACGAAAGTCCAATTGGTCAAATCCCTAATCCATAGGTATTTGGCGGAAATATCTCAACGGCTCTATTAATAAATGAAAAGCCTGTTAGGCCCAAACAGTACTAACGGTCATTAAGCAGTATTAACTTAGGCCTAGCAGTACTAAAATATGCCTAGCAGTATTAACTTCTCCACCCACAAGCAGTACAAACTCTAATACATTACATAATAACATCCACACAAACTCTCATATCTGTAATTTAGGCCTCACAATTCATCTCTCAATCTTTTGGCTCACTTTGCACTCTTCTATTTTTCACACACTCTCTTCTGTTTTGAGCTCACGAATTCTCTCTGTTTTGTTTAGCTACAAAATTCACACAAGTGTAAGATTTTTGGCAAACTAACCAGCCATAAACGGATTTGAGAGTCTTTACCAAAAGCCGTTCGCATTGGACTAGCCATTGCTTTCATTAGAAAATAGGTGCAATGATAACCATAAGTTTTGAGTAAACTACACAACTATAAACGATTTGAGAAGTCTGTTTACCAGTATCCGTTTGCTCTGACTAGCCAATGCTGCATTGGTTAACTAACATGGTGCATTAAGGGACCATATAGTTTTGAGTAAACTATCAACTATCACGGATTTGGGAAGTCCTTTACCAGGAGTCGTTATTGGCTCTGGACTAATTCCATTCCTGATGTCTATTAGCCTGGTTAATTGAGGACCATTTGTTGTGTGGTGTAACAACCAACACTTTAAGAACAGCCAACATGTTTCCTCCCCTCAAATGATACATTATGGAGTAACACCTCATTGTTTATCCTGAAAAAGTTAGCTTAACACCAAGAAAAACATAATCCAAACATGTTTCATGTTTAACAGTATTAAGTGTTATTCACAAGATTAACAAAGACACATAGAAATAACCAGCAGTACTAACTATAATCAACAGTTTTAACAAACAGTGTTAAATATAACTAGCAGTACTAATTATAAGCAACAGTTTTAACAAACAGTGTTAAAAATAACTAGCAGTACTAATTAGACCTAATTAGACCTAGCAGTATTAATTGACAAATACCTAACAGTAGTAACATTTAAACAAACTGACAAAAACAACAAGAGAATTAGCCTTAGGAAGCATTCCAATACTTGAGACCAAGTACTGAAATCTACCAACATCAAAACCTTTTGTAAGAAGATCTGCTACATTATGTTAAGTGTCAATTTTAGCCATTTGAATCAACTTTTTAGCGTTGCAATCTCTTATAAAATAATGCCTAATCTCTATATGTTTTGTTTTAGAATGTTAAGCTGGATTTTCGATTATGCAGATAGTACTAGTATTGTCAATGTAAATAACAGTATCCATGAAATTGTACCCATAATCCAGCAGTTGGTTTTGTATCCAGAGAACCTGTCCACAGCAACTTGCAGCAGCCACATATTCAGCTTCAGTTGTAGAAGTGGCAACTACAGTTTGTTTCTTGCATTGCCAAGAAATCAACCTATTTCCCAAAAACTGACAACCCCCAGTGGTTGACTTCCTATCTTGTGTAGCTCCAGCATAGTCACTATCAGTGTAAGCAACTAATTCCAATGGAGAATCCTTAGAATACCAAAGACCTAGAGATGGTTTGCCTTTAAGGTATCTAAAGATTCTTTTGACAGCTAAGAGATGGGATGTCTTTGGAGAAACCTAAAACCTTGCACATGCACACACTGCAAACATGATATCTGGCCTGGATGCTGTAAGGTACATCAAAGATCCTATCATGGATCTATAAAGATGTTCATCAACATCAGCAGCATCTCCATCTTGAACCAAAGGCTTTTCCAAATCTGTGGGAGTAGATGCAGACTTCACATCTGAGTAGTTAAACTTTCTCAAAATCTCATGGACATATTTATCTTGACTGATAAAAATTCCTTTCTTGTTCTGTTGGACCTGTAATCCCAAAAAGAAGGTGAGTTCTCCCATAGAACTCATTTGAAACTTATCCTTCATAAGCTTCTCAAACTCATCACATAATTCCTTCTTTGTAGATCCAAAGATAATGTCATCCACATAGATTTGAACAAGCAAGATATGTCCCTTATGTCTCTTGATGAATAATGTTTGGTCAATCTTTCCTCTTTCAAAACCATTGCACAAGAGATAATTTGCCAAAGTGTCATACCAAGCTTTGGGTGCTTGATGCAGGCCATATAATGCTTTCACTACCTTATAGACTTTATTAGGATGGTCAGGATCTTCAAAACCTGGAGGTTGACATACATATACCTCCTCTTCAATCTGACCATACAAGAAAGCACTTTTGACATCCATTTGGTAGACCATAAATCCCATATATGAAGCATAAGCCAGGAATATTCTTATGGCCTCAATTCTGGCCACAGGAGCAAAGACTTCATCATAGTCTATGCCCTCTTCTTGAGTATGTCCTTGAGCAACAAGTCTTGCTTTGTTTCTGATGACAATCCCCCTTTTATCTTTCTTGTTTCTATATACCCACTTTGTATCAATTGCTCTATGACCTTTAGGTAGATCTACAAGAATCTAGACCTTTTGCACTTTGAACTGAAGAAGTTCCTCCTGCATTGCTTCTACCCATGCTGGATCTCTAAGAGCTTGAGAAACTCTTTTTGGTTCTTCCTGAGAGAGGAAACAAACAAAAAGACATGTATGAAGATCCTGATGAGACTTCCCTTCATATATAGCACTAAGAAATCCTTTTTCAGAGTAAGAAGTTTTCATCCTTCTTGTCTGAACAGATGACTGCACATCACCAATCACATGATCAATTGGGTGATCTTTGTGAATTCTTGTATGAGGAGTGGTATGAACTGCATAAGATGGTAGAATGTTCCCCAATGCAATTTCTTGATCCTCCACTTGTGTATCTTTAGATGTAGGACTTGGTCCCACCAAGTCTTTAGGAGTAGCAGTATTAACTTTAGAGACAGCAGTACTAACTTCTCTACTACCAGTATTAACTTCTGGCATGGCAGTATTAACTTGTTAATCAGCAGTACCATTATTCTGAAGACTGTTATCATCATAAGTCTTTTCTGAATCATCAATCTCATCATGTAACCCATTTTGATCTTGTATTTGAGCATCAGCAATAGATCTGGGTGAAGCATCATCAAAGTATGAAGCATCCTTCCAAATTGGCATTACAATACAATCTTGATTATCTTGATCTTGTTGAGAGGATGTACTAGACTCAGAAACTCCTTGTATACCTGCAAAATCATTAGAAAAAGTTCCTGCAACCACTGGTACATAATTCATTGATTGGGTTAGAGAATCAAGATCAAACAGCCACTTTGGACCATTTCCTTCTATCATAGGCTTATTCTCTAAGAACCCAATATGCAAGTTTTCCTGAACTTTTCTGGTTCTAATGTTGTATACCCTAAAAGCTTTGCTACTTAAGGAATATCCAACAAAGAAACCTTCATCACTTTTTCCATCAAACTTGCCCAACTTATCTAAGGTATTGAGAATAGTAACATGACATCCAAATGGTTTCATGAAGCCTATAGCTGGTTTAATACCTCTAAAGAGTTCATAAGGAGTCTTGTTATGAGGCTTGACTATTAAGACCCTATTCTGTACATAGCAAGCAGTAGAAACAGCTTCTGCCCAAAATGTTGTAGGTAACTTAGAGTCAGCTAACATTGTTCTAGCAGCCTCAATTAGTGTCCTATTCTTCCTTTCAGCTACACCATTTTGCTGAGGAGTCCTAGCTACACTATATTCTCTTTTGATACCTTTATCCCTACAGAACTCATCCATCACTTTGTTTTTAAACTCTGTCCCATTATCACTTCTGATTATTTTCCTAACATAAACTGCTTTTTTCTTTGCTGCATTCTTAGAAACATCTAAGACACTGGTCTTGACATGTGAATCTCTACTCTCTGGTCTTTTCACACTAGATGTAGCATTCATTCCTGTAGAAGATAACACATTCTTAGTCTTGTTTGTTTGTGATTCTTGTTATGTGACAACTCTGTACATTCCAGGGCTAATGACATTTGTGTTTTGATGTGTCACTGTTTATTTGTTATGTGAAGTCTGTGAAGTGACTGGTTTTGACTCAACATGGTTTTCTTTTGTTTTTAAAACAACCGTCTGCTTTTGAGAAGCAGTTTTATTTAAGGGTGTGACACAAAGAAAAGATTGAGAACCATGTGTCTTGTCAAACTTAGTATTCACAGACTTACCATTTTCACCATTTTTCATTCTAGCTTTTAACTCAGATATGGTAACTAAAAGATTTTGATTCTCGGCACGAATAGCACCATATGCGTAAGTTTTCTCAGAGACATGAGCAATTAACTCATCCATTTCCTTTTGAGTTTGAGACCGTGTCTTTTTTATTGAATCGAAAAGCTTTTTATATTCCATTTTGGCATTATCTCGTTCTTTTATCAAAGATTATACTTTAAAATCCAAAGACACGTTCTCGTCCTCAAGTTTCTGTATTCTAGAAATCCAAGAGAAATCAAGAGGTTTTAAGTTTTTATTCTTCGAGGAATCCCATTTATGCCGAACATACTAAAGGTAGTAAGGGTGTGTTTGAGAATGAGATGCATTTCATTACAAAATTCACTTGGCGAACATCTTCCCAAGAATTTTATTCTTGCTTTCAAACCCTCATGAATCTCTAAAGATTTTCCTTTTTGACTTTGTTCCAAGTTCAGTCATGTAAGTGACTTACAACACATTCATAGGTTTAAACAACACACAATAGTCAATGATCATGTTTCAGAGATGGTCCAAGAAGTTGATCTTCAACAAAATCAATTTGCCTTTCAATCCACATCCAAGTATAAACATCATTTTGCTCAAACGCATCTTTCCTTTCTTTATAATTCCCTTTGAAATAGATTCCGAAATCCGTCAAAGTAATCCAGTAATTCTTAAGAAGGGATTATACTTGATCTCGACAAAAAATATTATGAGCTATCTCTTTCCCTTTGATGTATAAAACACTGCATGCCTCTTTTTACGTTATGTTTTATTCAACAGAAACAACATTTCAAATCCAACTTTTATATTGAAATAATTCATTGATCAAAAGGTAACTCACTGGTATTGTTTTTGTTTCCAGAATCTTAACAAAGTGAAATATAAGAAAGATGAAGAACATGTTGGTTCAACGAATGATTCCTTTTTGAGAACAAAGTCGTTATAAAGCGCATTAATTGTTCTTGAATCAATTGTTCCAACAATTTTGTTTGTTCGCAACAGGCAATTGTATCAATATTTTTTATTCATTTTCTGTTGACTTTTGGAAAGCATCCCTAGAGTTTCCACAGATTCCTCTAACAATCAAAAGAATTATTCTATATTAACCCGATCTAGATGAAACATATAACTTTGGACATTCCTGAAATGCTTGTCTGAGTGTATAAGGATTCGATACCCCAAAATATGTTTTAATTGTTGATCTAAACAGGACAATGTTTTGGACCGAGCATAAAATTTGCTTGTAAAGAATTCCAATTTTTCAAAAACAATCAACATCCTTTTTTCAGTTATTTTCCCCTCAAGATCAAGAATAGTATCATGATACAATATCCGTCTCTTTTCCAATCATTTTCTTTAAAATTAAATATGATTGTTGTAATTTCCTCATTATTTTTAGTTTGAAAATGTTAACCTCTTGACTTTAACTTATCTCGTTGTTTTTTGTCGAGATCTCGAATACTATCTTCATCACGTACAATTGAGACCGCTTGTTTTTGAAACAACGTTTTGCCCTTTCATCAGCTTCAGAAATGTCTTTTAGATAATTGTTATCACATTGGTTATGTTTTCCGAAAACCCCATTCCTTTCCTTATACATCTCAATCTGACTGGTCAAAGTCATATTTTGTTGTTCGACATTTTGAGCAAATCTTTGTTGTTTTGCAGCTTCATCATATGCATTCCTAACAAGTGTTTCTAATGCACTCTGATCATAAACATGTGTATCTTTTTTCAAACACTGCAATATTAACATGATCCCATTGACAGAAATCAAATCGAATAATGCTTTAATTTGATCATCATCAATATTAACTACTGGTTAAGAATTTAGTATGAGTTTGGCTACAATTGTTTCATTATTCTCATTGATGGGATGAAGATTTACCTCACCTTACAAAAGCAGACTCCATAGCTTGCTCATCATCAGATTTTTGATCAGCTGGTTGAATCTGGCATTAAAGTCAATTTTGCACTAAGATTCTTCAATTTTCTTTCCATCCTTAGAAGCATCAGTAAAGAGAATCATTCTGCTCATCAGTAAGAATCTACACCCGGCTTCATCCTATTTTGCCACAACATTTGCTCCTATGAAAACGACGAATCACACGAACCCTTGCCTTGGACAATTCCAAGCATAATGTTCCCTAGTTCCCACCGCAGTTATAGCATTGACCCTTGCGTATTTCCTGGAGTCGGAGTTCCGAACATCCTTTAACATATTGCAGTCTCATTTGTAGCATTTCATTCCCTCAACAACTCTTCTTGAACCTAAGCTCATCTATTATTTCTTCCAACATTACCAGAATTTCTGCTTTGAATATTCACCCTGTCACCTTGAACGATTGCTTGATTTTTGGTATTAGACGAAGCACGAAGACGATTATTTATTGGATTAGAGAAATTTTGAGTAATGGCTTTGGCAAGTAACAACATAGCAGATGCTAGGGGATCTTCATAATGGTTGTGAACATCATCCTGCTCATAACTCCTTCAAACATAATCAACTTCAGATAAGGATGTGTCACAATATAATAAGAAAGAGGTGTTTCTGGAAGATGAACACCGTGTGTGCCTACTAGAGCCAAAGGAATCATAAGAACTTTTCCTAACTCTTTCCCTTGAAGCATTAACCAATTTCTCAAAATTGCAAAAAGATAATCAAACAAGATTCATCGAACGAATCAACTGTGCATTCGCTTAGGAGAGCCCCATACAAACTTACTTATCCAATTTCAAACATTTCATTCCGATTGCATTTTGCAAACTATTTATCAGAAACATTTGGTCCCTTTTAAAATGAAACATTGGACCCTCATAACCTCTTCACCTACATCTTCTGTACTGATTGTCTGAATCGTTATCACAAAATTTCTGATATTCGAGATTCAAAGTGATCGACTCTAAAATCGAGTAACAAAAAAAAAAACAAGTGGTATCAATGCGCCAATAAAGACAGCGACGACTTGGCTTATTATGTAATGCCTGCATGCTTTTGTCGATCTGAAAACAATGAATAACGACCTCCTCCCACCTCGGAAACTTCTACAATCGACCCTCTCTGGCGAGAATCAACAACGTACAGGATGGTTTTTTTTCGAATTTTAATCCCTATCCGGTCCTATTTCGGACTGTGAGTTGCTAAAAACTTTTGAAGGTTTCGCTCTTTCGTCGAAGATTGATTTCTCTTTCTTTTGGACTTCGGTTCGGTGCTTCTCTACTTTTATTATTTACTTGGACGATGCTTGGAACTTCTCTCATTCTTCGCGTTCTTTTATCTTTCTTTTTTGTGGCTACGCTATCTTCTTCTTCTCATTTTAACATTAACTCATATTTCTTTTATATCGTGATATTATTTGATCGTTTCTCTCTCGGGCATACCACCGTGTGTATCATTTCATTTCTCCGAGCCTTGGGGAATGTAGTGTTAGCCTTACTTGAGATTTTTGGTTCGAAACTCGCTTCCTCTTTCACTCTAACTTTCTCTTTCTTCTTCGCTTTCTCCCCCCCCTTCCCCCCTTTTCCCTCTCCCTACTCTTCCTTCCACACTCCATCTCCCTTCCTTCTCACAACATCTACACACTTATCATTATTACTCCCTGTCTCCTCCCCCACCCCTCTTCATCCTATCCCCTCCTCCTTCACCCCCTCCTTTCTTCCCCCTTTACCTCAACTCTCCTCCCCTTTCCCTTATCACCTCCTCCTCCCCCCTCTCTCTTTCTCACTTTCTTATCTTTCCTCCCCTTCTTCTCTCTCCTCCCCTCTACTCTAAACTCTCTCCTCCGGTAAATTAGACGTGGTACTCCTCTTCATCCTGGTTTCAGAGTCTGATCCCTTTGCCTGCCTCCCCTCACTAGACCTCGCAAGTCCTACCTTTTTTTTATTTTCTTTTCTTTCTTTATCTTTCTCTCTTTTTACTTACCTCTTTTTATCCTCTCTTGTACATATGATTTTAAAAACATAATTCTTTCTTTAGATAAAACACCCCATAGACTAAACTCAAACTTAAGACAGCAATTTCTGCCAGTACTAAGATAAACACGAAAGATAATACCAGTGTCACATTCTACTTATATTTCACGCGTACTCCCTGGGTTCTTTTCTATTGGCAACGTTAAAAAAAATCATGATCTATCAAAAAAATACGTTTATTTATTAATATTAATAACACACTAAATTAAACTCCATTATTTTCTGTTTTTAAAAATTTAAAAAAATATAATTTTTATAAACCATTTTGGTAAAATAAAATCCACAATTTTTTTAAATAACTTAATCAATATGAATTTTTAATGATTTATTAGTTGTTTTTTTTATTTACATAATTAAAATAAATCTAGCACATATAATCCGTAGCTATCTTAACCCTAACCATACTCATCATAACATACCGAAAAGTAATACACAAACCCACCTTTCCAAAGTGTAACTCCTATATTAAACATACCCCACCCCACACAAGTTAAACGTATCGTCATCTTACTAAACAACCCTACCCAACACAAAAGACCCACACAAAACCTAACCCTCCCCGCGATTATTCCACACAAATACTACCAATACATCTATAACAACTACTAACCTACAATCAACTTTATTAAACTTGCTCTTAAAAACTAAAACCACCATACCTAACTATCTCTATACTCTTAAACGCTTGATAACAAACATTTATATCTCATTAACTTATAGCGACTTCCCCACATAACAAAAAAAAAAAAACATCGTAATAGTAAAATTACACATCATTAAAAAATTAAACAGTGAACACACACCTACACCACCCCTCCCAATCCTCACACTCCTACCAAACCTCTACTCTATTTCCCACATCCGCAAACACCCCTTCACTCCCAACGCAAAATTACCACTCTCAAACACGACGTCTTAAACACTAATCTAAAAAATCTCTCACCAACCAACCCTATCCCCCCACATATCCCCCATTACAAACGTTTTCCAAAAACCACCCCCTTCAAAAAGAACCCCTCAATCCCTCCCCCTTTCACACCCCCCCCCTTTCACCCCTCCTGTTCCCGCCCTTTACAGAATCCCACCATCCCACACCACAATTACCTTTCCCCCCTCGCTGTCACAAAACACCCACAACCCTTATACCACCCCCCTCCTATCCTATCCATTCACACTATTTACAACTTCAACCAACGACCTCTCTCAAAAACACCTCCCTAAACAGCGATTAACTCACTAAACCTTTTAAACCCCTACTATAAAGCAATACTAAATACTACTTTTTCAAACCCTATACCTTCAAACTAACTCCTTAAACCCAAACCTGATTGTTCAACTCACTACACAATTTAAAATAAATATACACCCGCCCTCACACACTTAACATAAAACCCTTAATACAATCTTACCAACCTTCTCCACTTAATCCCTCGAAGACTCACCCCATAACCCCATCCCATACAAACCCCTTCTCCCTCAACAACCCTCCCCACCCTCACCTTTCCCCCGCCCCCCTATCAATTCTAACGAACACACAACCACAATCCTCCTCAACCTCATTCCTTTTAAAACCTTTTATCTTAGTTCTTACAACACTTTCCCCCCCCACAGTTTTCTCCTTCCCTTCTAAAACTTAAATCTATACAACAATCTTTTCAAACCTCATCCAAACCTTTCCCAAAAAAACCAAAAAACTTTTCCTACTACGAACACCCCTTACTCATCGAGTTTTTACTTCATTCTTCAACGGCCTCTCTTCAAACACCTTCCATCAAAAAGAT
This sequence comes from Tanacetum coccineum, assembly GCA_026074375.1. Taxonomy (NCBI): domain Eukaryota; kingdom Viridiplantae; phylum Streptophyta; class Magnoliopsida; order Asterales; family Asteraceae; genus Tanacetum; species Tanacetum coccineum. Next base: position 23,175 of record BQNB010052251.1, read on the forward strand.
TCAAATCCTAAACCCCCTTCTCCCTAAAGTACTCTCCTCTTCCCACACAACCAACCTCATCTGTATACTTAAGGTATACCCCAACACTCTTTCACAAAACCTTCTCCGATCTACCTAAACCATACACTCTATAAACAACAACAAACCTTTCTCTTAAACCCCTGCTCACCCATCCAAATAACTCACCGTCACGCCTCACCCCAAAACAACCCCACGACAACACCCAAACCCGCTGTAACAAAACACCTTCTCCCATCCTCAGTTATCCTTCACTATCCCACATCCGAGTCTTTTGAAGTCTCTTCCCAAGCCACCCATTTTAGGTCAAGTTCCGTCAGTTTCTTCTTCAGATGGTTTCCACCAGCCCGGTTCACCACACTTTATCTTTTTCCCCCCTTTCCGAACAACGCGCTTCTTCACCTCTCCTTCTTCCTCCTTCCTTCCCCGTTTTCTTCCTCAAAGATTCCTTCCTTCCCTTCCTTCCCCCCCCCTTCCCCTTTTTCCTTCCCTCCGATTTTTCCTATCTTCGCCCCCCAACGTTCCCATCTACCCTCTCCAGTCAAGGGCTAGTCCTCTTCGCTCTTCTCCCGTACTTCCAAAAATTGTTATCAATTAACACTCCACTTCACAATTTACATATCCAAAAATTCATTACTAAGAAAATCTATCTACCATAATTAGTTGACAGTGGGAGGGGGCGAGGGGGGGGGGGGGAGGGGGGGGTTTTTTTTTATATTAAATAAGGTTAAAAATATATAACAACACAAAAATTTCTTATAATTTATATATATCTTAAACTCATCAAAATCAACAAAAAATTTACAAAAAAACAACAAAAAACCAACCCCACAACAAACATTCTCAACCCCTTTAAAGTTACCAACCCAAATCAAATCATCCCACAAATACCCCACACCACCCACCCCCCCAAAACCAACAAAAACAACTAAACACCACAAAACCCCAACCCCGCAACATAAAGGATCCCTACCCCCCCCCACCCAACACCCCAACCAACACACCAAACAAACCCACCCACCCAACAACCCCAACCCACCCAACCATCAAAACAGCCCATTCCACCACCCAACACCCACACCCCCCCCCACACCCTTGTTAGTCCCACGCCAATGTGAAATATGAATTTTACTAAGTATCAACTCGGTAACTGAGCTTTACAAGTACAATTTACACTTATTATTTCCACGGTTTTAAATCGTGTTTTGAAGTGGTATTAAATATGTCGTTTTTTCAAAGATTTACTAACTCGGCAATCAAAATATCGTTTTTAATAATCGAATTTAAGGTTTTATAGAACACTTGTATTATCTATTCATCATAAAAATTCGGTTTCATCATATCGAATTTGTTGTTATTAATAAATCATAACTGTTGGAATTTAAACAATTTAGGCTTTATCCGAGTTGTAAAGTATAGTGTTAACCACATTGATTAGTTTGCAGTTTACCGAGTTTATTATTTTGAAGATTTTCGAGTTTGATAGTTTACTGTTCGAGAAGGGTGATTTCGTTTTCAGATTAACCTTGTTGTCCGTGAACAGTGGTTACCGGAAATTGACTATACTGTTACCGATTTTTGATATTTCTCAAAAACCATACAAATCCTCACTCATATTTCGTCTAAAAATCCAATCTTTGAATCTTAAGACATTCGACATTCAAAACATACCACCATCCCTTGCTGATAGGTCAATGTTCATAGAATAGGTAGGCCACCCCATCTTGAAAGGGGTATTTACATCCCTTGCGAGTAGATTTCAAACGATTTCTAATTGCAAAGCGGGAAAACCTGGAAGTGGCTTATCAAAGCACCAGAAAGATTGCCCATATGGGTTTAGGAACATCACACTATAGGTTCAACAATAACCAAGGTTGCAAGAAGAAAGTATCTCAAGGAGATTACTTATTGTAACTACGATGTAGAAAATGGAACTCATGAATATATCTTCTTTCTATTCCTATGAATTTACAATTCTTGATTTCATTGTAAGACGGCAAGAAATTTGGGCTGGTGTTGAATGTTTATGAGGGGAACTATACAAAACCAAGTTGACAGAGAAACGCGGTTTACAAATGAGTTTGATCAATTTGTTGCTGAACCAGGAGAGTTACTAGTTTCAGTCTACAATCGTTTTGCTCATTTAATGAATGATTTGGAACGAAACAACATGAAGTTTCCAACTGTTTCATTTAAGACAAAGTTTCTGAATAGTTTGCAATCGGAATGTTTGAAATATGTGACTCAAGTTTGTTTGGCTAAGCGATTGACAGTTGATTCGTTCGATGATCTTTTTGATTATCTTTTGCAATTTGAGAAATTGGTTAATGCTTCAAGGGCAAAGAAGTTAGAAAAGTCTCATGATCCTTTGGCTCTAGTAGCACACACGGGTTCATCTTCCAGAAACACCTCTTCTTATTATGTGACACATCCTTCATCTGTAGTTGATTATGATGAAGTGAGTATAAGCAGGATGATGTTCACAACCATTCTGAAGATCCGCCTAGCCCTTTCTGCTATGTTGTTTACTGTACTTTGCCAAAGCCATTACTCAAATTTTCCATAATCCAGATAAATAATGCGTCTTCCGTGCTTCGTCTAATACCAAAATCAAGCAGTCGTTCAAGGTGACAGGAGAATATTCACAGCAAAATTCTGGGTAATGTGGCAGAAATAATAGATGAGCTTATGTTCAAGAAGAATGTTGTTGAGGAATGAAATGCTACAAATGAAGACTGAGCAAATGTTCAAAGATTTTGGTTCGGAATCTCCGACACAGTGAAATACTCAACGGTTTCAATGCATAGACTGCGGTGGAAAAGGACAATTATGCTAGGAAATTTTTCCCAAGCCATGGGTTTCGTGATCTACGTATTTCATGGAGCAAATGTTGTTGTGCAAATAGGATGAAGCCGGAGTAATTACTTACTGTGATGAGCAGAATGAATTTTCTCTTTACTGTGAAGCTTTATTTGTTGTTTTGTTTCTTTTTGGTTTTGTTTTATTTTTTGTTTTTTTTGTTTTTTTTTTTTTGGTTTTTTTTTTTTTTTTTTTTTTTTTTTTTTTTTTTTTTTTTTTTTTTCAAGGAGAAGAAATTGCAGAATTGTGGCATAACATATCTAATGGCCAAAATCAACACAGCTGCTCAAAATTCTGATGATTGAGCCAGCTATAGAGTCCTGCATTTTGTAAGTGAGGTTACATCTTGCATCATCAATGAAATAATGAACAACTTATCCAACACATACTATAAATTATTAATCAGTACTATTTGAAGATTATACAAATAATAGCATTACTGCGATTTGATTCTGTCCAAAGGAAATGTTAATATATGTCAGTGTTGAAAAAGATACACAAGTATAGGATCATAGTGCCATTAGAAACACTTGTTAGAATGCATATGATGAAGCAGCAAAAACAAGCAAGATTAGCTCAAAAGGTCCAACAACAAAATATGACTTTTGACATCAGATTTGAGATGTATAGGAAATGAATCGTGGTTTGAAAAACAGAAACAATGAAACAATTATCTAAAAGTATTTCATGAACGCTGATGAAAGGCAAAAACGTGTTCAAGAAACAAAGCTGAGTTCTCATTGATCGTGATCGAAGATATTATTCGAGATCCTCGAAAAACAACGAGATAAGTTTAAGCAAGAGTTTAAACAATTTTCAAACAAAAATAATGAGTAATTAACAAACAATCATATATAATTTTAAAAAGGAAAAATGAGTGAGAAACGAGGATAAAGTATCCCCCCAATGATACTATTCTGATGCTTGAGGAAAAACTGAAAAAGAATGTTGATTGTGTTTTTGAAAATTGTAAATTCTTTACAAGCTATGTTTAATGCTACGGTCCAAAACCATTGTTGTTTAATGATCAACAATTAAAACATAGTTTGGGTTATCCGATCCTTATACTCTCTAGACAAGACAATATCAGAATTCCAAAGTTATATGTTTTCATCAAGATCAGGGTAATATAGAAATGTCTTTTGAAATTATAGAGAGTTCTGAGGAAACTCTAGAGGATGCTTTCAAAAAGTCAACATAAAAAATGAATAAAAAAATAAATGATCCAATTAGCTGTTGCGAACAAACAAAATTGTTTGGACAGTTGATACAAAACAATTAAAAGCGCTTAACTATCGCGACTTGGTGTTCCTCAAAAAGAATCAATTCGTTGCGACAAACAAGATCTTCATCTTCTTATATTCCCTTTTGGGTTAAGATTCTGTCACAAAAAAAACAATACCAAGTGAGTTACCTTTGACAATGAATTATTCATATAAAAGTGGAATTTGAAAAGTTGTTCTGTTAAAAAACATAACAGTAAAAGGCAAGCATGTTTTATACATCAAAGGAAGAGATAGCTCTTAATGATTTTTGTCGAGATCAATTAAACACTATCTTATGAAATTACTGGATTACTTTGAGGATTTCGATCAATTTCCAAAGTGATATAAAGAAAATGAAAGATGCGTTTGAGCAAATGATGTTTATCTTGAAGGAGATTGAAAGGCAAAATGATTTGGTTGAAAGATCAACTTTTGGAAGCATCTCCTCAAACATATATTGAGCTATAGAGTGTTGTGTAACAAAACCAAAAATTTAGTGAAAAAAAAAGAATGTGTTTTGATAAGTTTCCATACATGAACCTTGAACAAGTCAAAAAGAAATTCTTTTAGAGATTCAAGAGGGTTTTAAATGCAAGAATAAAATTCTTGAGAAAGATGTTCAAAGATTGTGAAAAAACAAAGTTGTTGATAATATGAGTTAACAATTGCAACAAGAAAAAGAAAAACATAAGATGGGATTCCTCTCAAAAATAAAAACTACAAAACCATCTTGATTTCTCTCTTGGATTTCTACTAGAATACATGAAACTTAGGAAGAGAACGTGTCGTTGGAATTTAACAGTACAATCTTTGATAAACAGAAAGAGATAATGCCAAAAAGAAATATAAAAGCTTTGATTTCAATAAAAAATACACGTCTCAAACTCACAAGGAAATTGGATAGAGTTAATGCTCATTTCTCTGATAAAACATATGCATATGCGTGCTATTTCGGCTGAGAATCAGAATCTATTAGATACCAAATTTATAACTGATTTTGAAAGCTATTATGTAAAAATGTTTAAAATGTAAGTCTGTGAAAACTAAGTTTGACAAGACACATGGTTCTCAATCGTTTCTTGTGTCACACCCTTTAAAAAAAATGCTTCTCAAAAGCAACAGTTTGAATTAAAAAAACAAAAGAAAACCATGTTGATGTCAAAACCATCACTTTTACAGGACTTCACATAACAACAAACATGGTCAACATCAAAACACAAATGTCATAAGCCCTGTAATGGACAGAGTTGACACACAACAAGAATACACAAACAAACAAGACTAAGAATGTGTTATCTTTCTACAGGGTGAATGCTACATCTAGTGTTCCAAGACCAAAGAGTAGAATATTCACAGTCAAGTCGACCATTTGGCTTAGATGGTTTTTAAGAATAGCAAGCAAAGAAAGAAGCAGTTTATGTTAGGAAAAATAAGCAAACAGATAATACATTTGCTAAAGTTGTGTCAAACAAGGAGAATGTAATTGATGTTGCTGTTGCAAACGCTTCTAAAGCGAAAACTTTGTTATGGTGTTTCTTGTATGCAAGGTGCATATTCCTTTCATGAAAATAAATGTGTTGCTAAACATAACATGAATGTGCTTTCGAATGCTCGTAGAACCTTCTCTGTTAATTCTAGGATACCAAAATCTTCTGAAACTACTTTTGTAGCTCCTAAGACTAGGTTTTCTGAGAAATGCGACAAACAACTAAGAACTTTAGATACTACTTCTGTATCTTCCAAATCTAAGATTGATGAAGCAATGCATCAAAAGCTAGAATAAGGTTTTCTAGTAGCTTTTTAAGAAAAAGGAAAGTACCCATGCGTTATAAACCAGTAAGCCCATTCATGCTAAACAAGATTCGGACAAGTAGATTATGGCAAAAATGGTTTGAATCACAACCAAATGTTATGTGGACACCTGTTAACACAAAGCCATAAATTAATTTTTAAATTTAGGATTTTTTGCTTTACTAAATCCTTCCGAATACGAAACCACTGTTTCAGTTAAGAGATGATAGTCAAATTGCCCAGTTGTCCATGTTTTTGTTTCTCTGAGTTGTCAGGTAGTCCATATCGTTCTATGGTTGTTGACAGATATGTTCAAAGCATAAGACCTGGTTGTATCGTTCACTATTGAGAAACTTTGTTGAAAAGTTCATGGGAAACCACTGTTTCGCTTTGGAAAATGACAACTTGGCAGGCTATTACAAGGATATGGTGATTATATACATGGAAATATCACAATTTTCATTGTATATTAGTTGAAGGGTTTGGACCACAATCTCTTTAGTGTTGGACAAGTTTTTGTGATGGTGAATTTGGAAGTGGCTTATCGTTCTAATACATGTATGTCAAAATCTGGAAGAGATTGATTTGCTCACAAGCGACGCGATACAAATTTATAAACTATCTCCATTTCAACATGGCTGCTTCTGCACCATTTGCCTAATGTCTAAAGCCCTCTTCAACGCAAAGTCATGTTATGGCATCTACTCCTTCACATCTTAATTTTGGTACCATAAACTATTCCTTGACCAAAACTTGACTTGGGTTTACGGTTTAACCAAATTATCAAATTTGAAAAAGATCATCTTTGTTCTGCTTGTGAAAGAGGAAAAAGCAAGAAAGCTTCTCATCCACCTAAATTGATTCCAAGTGATTACTCCAAATTGGAATTACTTCATATGGATTTGTGCGGTCCAATGAGAGTAGCTACGGTGCAAAGGAAGAAGTATATTCTTGTGAAAGCTGATGAGATTTTTCTAGATTCACTGTGGTTATTTTCTTTGTTCGAACAGACGAAACTCCATAGATCATCAAGAAATTCATTGCTCAAGCTCAATTGCATTAAAAAGCCAAAGATTTGCATGATTTCGGACTGATAAAGGCATGAATTCAAGAATGTAAATCTCAAAGCTTTATTATGAAAAGAGTTATGCATTATGCAACAAATTCAATTGCTCGCACCCCCAGCAAAATGGAGTAGTAAGAACGACGTAAATCGTACGTTGGTTGAGGCTGATCGCACCAATGCTTATTTTTTCGAGTTTACCTAATTTCCTTTGGGCTGAAGCAGTGCTACAGCATTGTTTTATCAAAACTGTCAATCAATCAACACACGACATAATAAAACACCCTTATGAGCTATTACGTGGACGAAAGCCAAATGATGAGAATGTTTATGGTGTATTGACTCATTGTGGGGTTATTATCCGACAAATGACTGTGCTGTTGCCTGGTAAAATAAAACCTAAAGCAAAGACATAGGGTTTTATTGTGTATTCGAAAACATCAAGAGGTTTTTAATCTATAACAGTCATAGCAAACCAAAAGGAATTATGGCACTATTCATGTCAATTTTGATGAGCTTACAACAATAGCATCTGAACACGATTGTTTAGAAACCCGTACTTTTAACAGGTTTAAAGTAATCTAAATTCATCATGATGACTTAATGAATACTCCTTCAAAAGAGATTTGGATATTTGTTCGGTCATAGATGTTTGAAGATTATTTTGATCAGAAAACTTCGTGATACTACCATCAATTCCACTGCAGGCAACCGACTCACGATCGAAGAAGACTCACCTTCTACCTCTTCCAATCATGTGTTGACACACATGAGGCGCCTCATGTTGTCACAACAATGACTCACCAACTTCTCCACTCTCTTTAACACCCCTACAGTGATGACAAACCAGAATCAAGACCGCATCATGCAAAATTTGAGAAGGTAAATACACAGTTATGAATCCATATTGATACTTTTCAATCATGGTGGAAATAGAGTCATCACAACGAAACACGAACCATCAACAGTGCAAAATTTCCCATCAAGAACAACCCACGACTTACCTTTGGACTAAAGATCATCCCTCTAGACAGTAATTGAGTGACCCAACAAACCTGATCTGGACTCGTCAACGGCTACATACCGATTCTGAGGTTGCATTGTATGCATTAACCGTTTAAGCACTAATTGAACAAGAAACATCAAAGAAGCTTATGGCCGAAATGTTTGGATTTATTCCAAGCTAGAGTGATTTAATCAATTTAGAAAGGACCAATCAAGTATGGGAATTGGTTACCACGACCAAAAGGAAAGAATGTTATTGCTCTCAAATGGCTTTGGCAGGAAAAATTGTGAACAGAAAATATGTGTTCTGGAACAAATCACGTCTTGAGGCTAAAGGTTATAAGCAATAAGAAGCAATTGATTTTTGCGGATCCATTTGCTCCTGTAGACTCGTCTTGAGGCTGTTCGGATGTTCTCATTGCTATTTTGCTGCTCAAATGAAAATAACACATATCTTTCAAATGGAATGTCACAAACGTATTTTCTCAATTACCCTTAAAGAAGAAGATTTATGTCACCAACCTAAAGGGTTTAAATTGATTCTGAATTTCCATATCACGTCTACGTTGAAAAAAGCTCATACGGCTTTAAGCAATGCACCTCGGCATGGTAATACAAACTGCTCTTTTCTAATGGCACACGGCTCATAAAGGTAAATTACCCAACTTTGTTTACTTGACGTCATGTGGAGACCTATTACATGTTCAAGTATAGTGTTTGAAAGAAATTATATTTGGATCAACAAATCCAGATTTTTGAAAAAAATTTGCAAACTTAATGAAAAACAATTTTGAAATGTCGATGATGGGTGAACTAAAGTTCTTTCTTGGACTTCAAGTTCATCAATCTCCCCGTGGCATATTCATAAGTCAGTCACAATATGCAATAGAGTTGTTAAAGAAACATGGTCTAGATGAATGTGTCTCCATGAGCACACCTATGGCAACAGAGAGACTGGATGCTGATTTACAAGGCACTCCTACTGATCAAACGACTTATCGTCGTATGATAGGAGGGCTTATGTATCTAACAGCCAGTCGACCAGACATAGCCTTTGCTACTTTTGTATGTGCACGTTATCAAGCACGACCTACGGTCAAACACCTCAAAGAGGTCAAACGGATCTTCCGGTACCTAAGACAGTCCTATAACATGGGCCTATGGTATCCGAAGGATTCTGGTTTTGAACTAATTGCCTATTCAGATGCCGGACCATGCAGGTTGTAAAGATTGATTGTAAAAGCACGCTCAAGGAGGATTGCAATTATTTTAGTGGAAAGCGCATGAGTTGGAGTTTCAAATAAACAAGATTGTAAATGGCGATGTCTACGGCAGAATCTGAAATGTTTTACATTGTCTTCATGCTGTGCTTAAGTGATATGGATGCGTCTCAACTGCTTGACTATGGAGTAAATACAATTCGATTCCTGATGTATTGTGATTCAAAGAGTGTCATTGCTATTCATGGCAATCCATTCCAACATTCTAAGGACAAAGCACAATTGACATCCGGTATCATTTATATAAAGGAACATATGAGAGGGGTACTGTGGAAATTACTTTGTCGGAACCAGAATACCAACTAGCCGGATCTATTTACAAGGCCGCTTTCAAAAGAACGCTTTGAATATCTAGTTCATTCGCATTGGTATGAGAGTTATGACTCCAACATAGTTGGGAAAGAATCTGACAACGTATATCTTGTGAAAAGATTCATACATCACAACATGTACATAAATATTTCAACAAAAAAATAAAAAAACAAAAAGATTTGACACATTTTTCTTATTAAAAAAACAACATAATTTAAAAAGAATTATAATCTTTTGTTTCATGATTCCAAGTTTCTTATTAAAACCTTTTACATTGCAAAATACGAAATCATGATCCAAGGGGGAGTTCTTACAATTTTCATTCACAGACATCTTTTTGATAATAAACTTTCATGATGACTAAATTTGGAAATGTTATATTTTTGAGGGGGAGTTTTTAGTTGAAAAGTAACAATTTTTCGATTTTCGGTACTATGAATTTTACATACTTGTTAATTCAAGGGGGAGTGTTTGAAAAGAATCATTTTTAAGGGGGAGTTTGTGTAAATTCAAGCACAAACAAAAAATTGAAATACTAGTACAAGGAATGAAAAAACAATTTTTCAACAGTTTTTTGAGATAAAGCTAATACCAGGACTGAAATGTTAATTTTCCCAAACTGTTTTCGATGGTTATAAAAGATATTTAATTTTCATTTTTTACTTTTCCTTTTTACCGAATCCTTTTACCGAGTTTGAGTAGAAATCTGTTTTACGCTATCTAAAGTTCATTACAACGATTGTAATTTCACTTCTTACTCAAACGTAAGTGGATATATATGTCTTAGGTTGTTTTTAATGAGTAATTTTTGGATACCGAGTTTGACTCGGTAAAGATGAGGTTTACCGAGTTTGATCAAAAGAGAAATCTTCATTCTTCTTGAGAGAGTATCATGTCACAAAGAATTTCTGGTGATGATATTCTAAAAACAGATAGAGAGAGCTAAATCCATACGCGAAAAAGCAAATCAAAAGTGTGCTCGAAAAAGAAATGCCAGAACACACAAAATGGTAAATAAAAAGAATAATTCGAATAAAGCGTATGACATGTGCTAGAAAAAACAAGAACTAGCACAGAGAAAAAAACTGATCCAAAATTAAGATCAAAAAGAATTGTCCCCCCCATAACATATAAAAACAGACAGAGAGGAAAAAGACAAAAATGTCAAAAGAGATTATTTGTTTCCTAACACCTCAATTTATTCATTCAGCCAATCATCATGCTCAACAACAACATGCAAACTGATGGTTCAACCAGATGAACTGTGTCCCTCCAAACAAGCGATAATGACCTTTATGGTGATGCAACAAGAAGGTAGACATTAAGAGCACATGTCAATGTCCAACAGAGAGCAAGAATTCTGAAGAATCTATTAAAATCATCCGTTACGATTCAGCATTGCAGCTTCAGCATCTGTACCTTGGATTTATATGGCACAGTTCTGGCATACTTTGAAAGAAGACGAATCAAAGCATCGACTCAAGTTCTTGCTGGATAGAAAAGAGCTTACACTTACTCTGGATGACTTCAGAACAATCTTTCATCTTCCACAAGCAAATGATAACAATCATGCTTCGTTTGTGCCACCACCATCATTCTCTAATATGGTTCCATTTTACAAACAAGTGTTGGGATTTACAATGAAACTTAAGACTGTTTCTAATTTCAAGATATCTGGTCTTCTACAGCCTTGGCAGACGTTATGCAAGATATTCTCCAAGTGCTTGACTACACGCGTTACGGGATGGGACCAACCGCCGTTGCAGATAATGCAAATGTTATACTGCTTTGTCAATAACATTCATGTGGATTATTTTATAGGGGCCGGAAAGGGGGTTTTTTTTTTTTTTTTATAATGTAGGAAGGCTATTTTCATTTCGCTTCATCATCCTGCCACTTCGATCCCATACCCACGATTTACGAAGATCATCATCAGTTATTATATGACTATCTTTCCTGACATTTCAAGACGTGCTCGAGATGCTTATCACAATCTTCAAGATGATGATATTATGAAGAATATCTTCAATTCAGGAAGAAACAAGAACAAGGTTGGGATGCGGATACCAGCATGGATGATCATAGAAGAGATGAAGCTTTCTTACGTGCATTAAAAGATGTATACAGAGGTGTTTGGGACTAGATGTTCCTCTGACTCAGTCACAGCCGACTGAGTCTACCTAGGGAACGCATAGGACACCTAGTGCCCCTAGGTCACCTAACCCTGCTACAGAGACAGCTGAGTCAAGGTTCCATAACGAACGATCAACTGTGATTCGTTTTCGATTACCGTCAAGGCAATCTGCACGACTAACACCACCTGTTCCAGTGCCATCAGCAGAAAAAGCTGATGAGATGATTTTACAAGACATGATTCAAGTAAGTCTTGCTGAGCACAAGAGTCATGAAGAACAAGAAGCAAGAGAAAATGTGGCACTGGTATACGAACACTTGGCAGCTGAGGAGATTGAGAAGCTTGTTGAAGATCCTGAGAATGTTGATGATAGTTCACCCCCTAGGCATGATGACACATTTATTCCCGGCACTAGGTTAGAGCCCAGGAGTGATAAGGAAAGTTCGAAGGTGGAGATTGTTCAGGAAAAGAAGGAAGAGACTACAAAGGACACGGAGGTAAACCAGATAAAGATACTCCAATGGTAGATGTTACCAATATTGTTCCACCTGTAAATGTTGATGATGAAGAAGATGAAATAACTGATGAAGTGTTTGAATTAAGGAGAAGGGTGAAAGGGAAGAATGTAGAGGAGACTAGGATTTCACCAATTCCCTCACCAACTAGATCACCTAGGAATCTCTCTACTCTCGTATCTTCGGATACCGAGAAACTCCAGGAATTGACGGTTACTCATCCTACACCATCATCAGGTTCATCTGAACCAAAGTTAACAAAAACCAATCGTCTTCTATCATTGATCAAGGCAAAACCCAATCGATTCAAAAGATACAAGAGTTTCTTTCATGAATTACAGGGACGATATGGTTACTTATTTGCACATCTCAAGAAAAGGTTCATGCCACGGACATCAAGTGATCAACTTGCTGATAATCTTCATGATGTCATGATGGAAACGCTACCCTCGTTGGTGAAAGAGAAAGTAACGGAGCAAGTTAAGAAGGAAGTTCCTGCGCAAGTTCGAGATCAAGTTCCTGTGTATCTTGCGGAAGGGTTGATTCTGGAAAGGAAAACGACTAAAGAAGAGACGGAAAGATTAATCTCTAAAGCTATCTTGCAAGAACGTGGGCGTATGCAGGCACATATATCATCACAGATTCAAAATGCAATTGACAATGCTATTCCTTCTTTAGTTGATGCATCTGTACGCAGTTATATGTCGGGTCATATTCTTCATGTTCATCCGGCACAAGTTCAATCATCCTCTGTTCCAGAACAACAACATCAATTGTACCTTGCTATGAAGGCTGATCCTCTGTTACAACAACAAGACATAGCAATCTGGTTGGCTCTCCAGATGAAGTTTGAGAAGACTCAGGTACCACAAACTGCTTGTAGATCTTCTGCCGTTCGCACAAGAGATCAGGACGATCCTCATGATGATGCTCATCCTGAGGGGGAGAATAGTGCAAAAAGGCAGAAGACATCGGAGTATGAAGCATATGTATCTGGAGAGTCATCGTCTGGACAAGTTAATGTAGAGGAACCAGGTCCTTCTACTTCAGGTAATCAAGAACAAGATGATGAATTTGATTTCTGGACTGATTCTTATGCTTCTGATGATGATGAGATTCCAACTAAGCAAGTAACACAAGACATCATGGAAGAGATATCTTTGACAATTGATGAAGCTAAGTTGAAGAAGATGGCGGATGAGATGCTAAGACAAAGATGTACTTCAGGAGATGAACATCAGTATCACATTGATCAGATGAAGAATTTCTTGCAAAGTGACATTGTTTGGGAAAGCAGAAAGGAAATTCTTGTCTCTCCGCATCCACGAAAGATCACACCATTAGTTCAAAGCTGTCAAAGAGATCCTGAAGCTCCAGCACTATCTCTGATCAATCAAGACCTTTTGTACTTGAAGAAAGGAAATTCAGGTCCTGAGAAGATCGTTTTGTCACTTCATAAATTTCCAGCAATTGTCTTCAATGATGATGATATTGAAGAACGGACTTCCAGATGGGTTAATAAGTGTATAAAGAAGTTTAATCCTTATGCAAGATATGGTGTTGAAAACTGGAAGAATCCTCATGCGAAGATCTTCTACATAAGGAGACAGAAAGAACCTGGAAGACCGAAGGAAGAGATCTATTCAAACTCTAAGATCGTTCAAGTCATCAAGACATACTGGGAATTGGGTCATGAACATAAGTTTATCACAGAGATTGTGGCAAGAAGAGCTAATGATTGCATAGTGTCAATAACCGAGCCAGATTACAAGAACCTCAATAAGAATGACATTGAAGACATGTATATGTTGATCGTGAATAACAAGGTACCTGATCATGCTAATACAGGATTGCTATGGTCTCTATCAGTGTTCATCATGAGTTCAGTGATATGGGAAAGAGTGCATGTATAACAACCGTCAATTTTCGGAACATATTTAAATAATAAATCATACTTATTATTACATGTTGTCGTTTATAAAATTTATTTTAAATTATTTGATTCGAAAACGAAAAAGGAAATAATTTGATTCATAGAATTTATCAAAAACGAATCACTAAATCACGTTTTCATTATTCGGACTCTAAAGCAATTTGATGTAAAACGACATTCCTGACAACTTTTCAGTTTTGACCGAGACTCGAAAACAGTCAGAAAGTGACTGAAATGCCCTCGCAAGATTTAGAAACGAGAAAATAATTAAATTATATTTAATTAACAGTTTTATTAAATAAAAATATTTAATAAATTTAGTCATCATTTTATTCGAAAACGTTTGTTGATAACGCGAATATATGGGTTAGAAATTTTTTTTTATTTTTTATTTCGGACGAGACGTAACCGGTTCACTAAATAAATAACGAACATTTTTATAAATGTTATAAAAATATTTATGAAATATTATCAAGTAAATACTCATTTTTGTTGGAAAAATGATTTGGAAAACAACGGCGCAAGTTTCGTGATTTGAATAATCCGTTAAGTCGCCCAAACGAGTCCCGAATATATATATATAAATATAAAAATCATACACTTTTTTTCATTTTATAAATATAAACACACACACACACCACTATATCTCTCTCTCTCTCCCAAAAATTTCCGGCCATCTTCTCCGGCCAGCCGCCGCCGCCGGCCACCATGTCGCCGCCGTCGGAAAAGTTTTTCGGCGAGCATTCCGGCTGAAACCAAATGTTATCCTCATGACCCGATCTACCCGATCCCCATATCCACTCGCCGCCACTCGCCTCCACCTCATCCGGCTGCCTCCTCACCGCAGCCCACCATAACACCTCCCTCATGATCGTATGGGGGGGTCTATCGGTTTTGATTGTGCCTGCAGCCATTGTTTTCACGTAATCCCGTTTTTACCACCAAAATTTCAAAAAAATTTAAAAATTTAAAAATTTCAAAAGAAATAAGTATTATGTCACAATATTATGACTTTCCTGCTGGGTATAATAAGACTAAATTTTGACTCGAATCGGAGCGTTGTTGAGCCACTAGCTTGTTTCTTAACTTTTTAGACTAGGCGTTCGCAGGAAATTCGCCGAAGAACGAAAAATTGATCATAGTTTAAGTATTAGTTTGGATGTCTAATCAAGGATATTTAGAAATCTTAAGAGCTCATGTATGTAATTTGTGGCTTTTTCTCCCATAAGCTTCTAACCGACGAATAATACGTGCTATTTATTGGATATTAACTTAAAATCAACAATTTTTATGTAGTTGATAGCAATAATTTTAGTCTTAGTTCAAATTTATACTTAAATTTTTTTAAAAGAAGTCTTCTCTATATAATATATAAAAAATTAAAAAAAATATATGAAAAATATGATGAAAAATGAAAAAAAATATAATGAATAATAAATATAAACTGTGGGCTAATAAAAGTTTGCTGCATCTTGCCGGCTCACAACCGATGTTGCAGCCTTCTAAAAGGTCGAGGGTTACAATTGCATCAATGTTATGTTTAAATATTAAGTGTGAATTAATAAATGTAAGGAAAATCTCTTTTTGTTAAATTTAAATATGCTTTTGAACTTTGACAATTTCATTTTAAGTTTTCTAAATAAGCTATGTATATACGGGAAACCTAAGAGTTTTTTAAACCAAAGGTCCGTGAGTCCCGATACTAGTCTCTGTGGGGTGTCAAAAGCCTGGTCACTTAGCCGCAAGGTTGGGATGTGCCGAGACGAAAGTCGCTACATGGGATGATCTCGCCTTCAAACTCATTATTCTCGGGTGAACGTGAAGCATAGAAATTTTGCAAAACGTTGATCCATGGTTGAAATTCAAAATGGCACATTCACCTAAGATATAATAATTGTCGGGAGTGAAAAGTTCACAAGTACTCACTTCATAAATTTCTAGCAATTGTCTTCAATGATGAAGATATTAAAGAACGGACTTCCAGATGGGTTAATAAGTGTATAAAGAAGTTTAATCCGTATGCAAGATATGGTCTCTATCAGTGTTCATCAGGAGTTCAGTGATATGGGAAAGAGTGCACGATTTTCATCTTGGAATCGAAAGCTATCAACAGAAGATTAATCTCACTGCACCAACAATTACATTCCCTGGAATTGAAGAATATGATGAGTTTTCTATTATCTATGAGCCCGTACATGGAATCATTTACACTAATAGCAAGAAAGAGAAAAGGGTGATGAGACCTTCAGAGATACAGAAGTTTTGTGATGCAACACTGAGAAGAACGCTTGAAGGACTAAAGAGTTATTATAATGATGTCAAGTATGGCTATGTGCAAAAAGAACTCATAAATGATGAAGTTAAGTTTCTTAAGTTGTTTGAAGAAGAGATTGAAGTTCGATTGAATTATCAAAATCAAATGAGAAGATGGGAGATGTACGTGAATGGACGACCACTTGGACCAAGGAGGGAACACCCAGAATAATCAACCCTTATGGGGAGATTGTTAGGTTTATGGAAAAGTGTTGATTATGTGGTTTTATTATATTTTGTTGTTAGACTTTATTTTGTTTAGTTTAATATTGCATGTAATAAGGTTTATTATGCTTTAAGTAAGAAATAGCATAATAACCAGAGTCTAGGGACTAGTATTGACAAGTTAGGAAAATAAGGAAGGGAAGCCTCCCTCCCATTTCCTATAAATAGCCCTCTAATCTTCATTAGAGGGTGATTTTCTTGTAACTAACTCTCATTTTCCCTCAATAATAAGATTTGAGTTTTCCCTTCACTTGCCCTCATTCTCTCTAATCTTACATGTTGATATGATTGATTCAAGATTCATGTGACCTATCATAGGATAATCATGGGTTGCAACCCACGAAGCGCTTGTTTAAGGTCACTTAGCTTGACCCGATCCCCCCATACTTGAGCTTGTCAAGGGGGATAGAAATGGAGACACGAAACATCCAAAATACGGATGTCCTCTCTATAAGAGCAAGGAAAAGTCTTTATCGGGCTTTTAAAATTTTTAATGACTTTGAAAGCTTTAGAGTCCCGATGAGATAATTTCGGGAGAAGAGAAGTATGAACTCTTTTAGAAATGAGAATCCCGGGGTTGAAAACTTTTTCCTTATTTTCGGACAAAAACGAGAGTAAAGCTCCGAGCCCGAGAACTTCTTTGTGGAAAGGAAGTTCATAAAGAGGAGGATTAAAATCCTCAAGAATTAAAGAAGCATTAGTGG